>JADGMU010000847.1:0-259899 GCA_016920895.1 Vaccinium myrtillus
GATTTCCCATCTGCAACACAATTTTATAAATTCTATGAAGCCTCTGTTGAAATGATATTTGATATGGGAAGTAAAAAATAATAATAATGCTACATTTGAAGTGAAGATTCAAATTTAATTTTGAAGAATTCTATGGGTGTGCGTGTGCGGTATGCATCCTTTAAGTTGTAGTGTAAGAAATCCATAACAATTGCACAGGAATACATTTACACATAACTTCATAATCAATATTGAATTCATAATATTTTCTCACTACTACTAAAAAAAAAACTAAAAAGATAATAGCTAGTTTTTACCAGTAATCTTTTGTCACAGTTCCCGAACCAATTACCTAGCTTGTCGTTAGAAGACTTTCCGTTGTCAGTGTTATTAGATAATATGTTCTAGTATATTTATATTTATTTGCACTTAATTGAGTAAGTTTTATAATTCAAGTATTCCTCAATAATTCGTTCAGATTCAAATCATTTTCTGTTGTTTTTCAAAACTCTTTCACAAAGCTAGCTTCTACCAGTAAACCAACATGCTATAAAGCCCGATTTTAAAGGACGGAGTTTTCCTACAGTATGGGTATGGGGACTCCTGCTACTCACAGCAAATGACAGCTATGTTTGAATGATCGGATCTTGAGTAGGAATTAGAATATGATTATAAGAATTAAATTCCTGGAAATTTTGTTTGAGTAGGAATGGGAAAATGGTTATTTAGCAATAAATAATTATTTGATACCGGGAGTAATTTCATTCTGGTTTTGGATTAGTTTAGTAATCTTATGCTATAAATAATTAATTTAGAAATTTATCAAAGTCAAAATTTTCTTTTTTAATGATTGGGAACTAGGAATCTTAGATTACTATCAGATCCCCACTTAGTTTGAGAATATGATTCATAGTTGAATATTTCATCATGAATCGCGTTCCTATTCCTTGTCTCTTCCAAACATTATAATCATGAAAGTGTGACATCATATTCTCATTCATGTCTTTTCCAAACATCGGAATCATATAATAAGGCCACACATTCCCATTTCTCCCAAGATTCTTGCGCATCCAAATTGAGCCTAAATACCTTTTAAATACGATCCTTCCTTTAGGGAAAATTCCATATGTTAGGTAATGTCAAACAAATCTTCCATATGAATAAGAGCTCAATCCATCAAGAATCATAGTCAGAAGTTGTGATATATGTACAACAAATGTCTCTAACTAGGCTCCAACACACTCACATGGTGTGTGGAGCCCACACACACTTGAATGTGAAATGTGTGTGGGCTCCACATACCATTTGAGTGCGTTGAGCCTAGTTGGAGACTTTTTGTTGTGCACTTATCATTTTTGTACATGGAAAGTGGCAAAGTGCTACTGCTGGAAAACAAAAATAATACATGTACAACAACCAGCTCTAACAAGTCTCCAACACACTCACATGGTGTGTGGAGCCCACACACACTTAACTTGTTGAAAACTTTTGTTGTACATGTATCATTGTTGCCTTGAAAAGGGGCATACGACACGCTCCATTATGTATTATTATGATACTTGTTAGGTACTATGATTTTGGTACTTGTTACGTATAGTATTGGTCAATTTACAAATTGGATTTTAAAAAATTCACAATTCATAATTCACATCGCTATTTATGGTAACTTTGTTACGTATGGTTTTAGTATTTGTTACGAACCATTGAATTTTTTAAAACATCACTATTCACATAAATAGTTATGGTAACCTACCAAAAAATATGTTACAGATAGTAAAATCATACGTAACAAATACCAAAAACATACATAATGGTTGTACAGGGGCCGGCTCTGGGCATAAGCCAAGCAAGCCGCTGCTTAGGGCCTCCCGTTTTTTGCCGAAAAACGGGGCCCCCAAATTGGAGGATATGTTATATATTTAGTATGTCGCTAGCTTTGCGAACGTGGTTGCTGTGGTTAAGCGCATGCGTTTTATGCGTTAGGTCATCAGATCGATTCCTACTTCCTTCCTTTTTATACCAATATATGTCGAAAATGTAATAAAAAAAAGTCATCTCCTGTCAGCGCCAAGACTTGAACCCACGACCCCGAGGTAATAACTCCTATTCTCCGCGAGACACCAACGCACCACAGAATTTCTAGTACTGTCTTGGAAAAACTAATAATATACGATTGTTAAAGAGACCTCATTGTTAAATTAGGCTTAGAGCCCCGAAAATCTTAGGGCCAGCCCTGTGACGACTGTTCCCAGTATTACCCTCTCTCTATTGGATGATGCACAAAGTGAAAAGGTTAACACAAATTATCATACCTTGGAGGTTGTTTTTACCAAGGTATAAGTACTTGAGCAGTGTCAAATTCCCAATCCCGCGAGGTATGAACCCGGTAAAGTTATTCCCATACAAAGATAGATACTGAAGCTCTCTACATCCACCCCAATGCGATGGAACGTCACCGGAAAACTCATTATAAGAAAGCCAGAGCACTCTGAGTTTCGGAAGGTGACTACACAAGTAGTCTGGGAGACTACCGGACAATGAATTATTCGCAAAATTGATCCGTTGCATAGACGAGACATTGAAAATACTTGTCAGAATCTCTCCGCTGAAGTCATTGATGTGCGAGGCGAACACCTTTTCATTTGTTGAAATTAGCAAAAAAGAAATTTTATTAGTGACTCAAAAGATAAATAGCACGTGGAAAGAAAATCATTTCTTTCTTGCACCGGCACAGCAAATTAACAAAAAAAAAAAAAAATAACAAAAGCATAATTGCAAGATCAATGGAAAACCTTTAACCGGCGCAATTGACCCAGCTCGGCAGGTAGATGGCCATTGAAGTGGTTGTTGCTGATGATGAAATCGGTTAAGAAGGAGAGATTTCCTATCTGGGGAGGGATGGTTCCCCTAAGACCCATGTTAGAGAGATTCAAGGACATGACCCTGTTTTGGCCGCGACGGTGGCAAGAGACACCAAGCCAGTGGCAGAATGAGGTGTTTGTGGACCAATTAGTTGCCAATATGTGATTTGGGTCGTAGGTGATGTGGGATTTGAGGGCCAAAAGAGCTGATTCATCTGAACTGGTGTAGTTGGCTTCACCACCACCTAAAGCTATCAAAAATTTCATGAACGCCAAAGCTAAAGAGAAAAAGGTAGTAGCAGCCTTCTCCATGAAGCTGGCAGGGATTAGTGTGGAATGGGTAAATGCATTTAAGTTGAAGATTATATCCTTTTTTGACGCAATAATTGGAGTCGGGGGCACATCTCATGGGTCCACGCTTTGCCCCTCCGTGAGTCCATTTTGCTTAAGATCATCCAATGGTGTGGTTAAAAGCAGCACTGTAGATACAAAAAGAAAGAAAAATACTCTTAAACTTTTAGCAACCTAGTTGCTAAAATCAACATGATTTTAGCAAATGAGTTCACCATGTGCTAAAATTATGGTATTTCAAATCAAAAAATTAAGTGTTTCCGTGTTTTTTTTTTTTTAAATTTTTCACACCCAATTAAAGTAAACGAGGAATACTTTAATTTGGTGCAAAAAAAATCGAAAAACGATACACAAAACCACTTCATTTTTTTTTATTTCAAAACCATGATTTTAGCACCTGTTAAACTCATTTGTTAAAATCATGGTTGATTTTAAATTGTTATGGAAAACTAGGCCAAGTGTCCCATACTCTCTCTCTCTTACAATTTTTTGAATTAAAAAATTACGTACTTTCATGTGTTGTGTTTCTAAGTTTTGTTGCACCAAATTAAAGTGCTAATTGAGGACTTTAATTCGGTGTAAAAAAATTTGAAAAACGATACATGGAAGTACTGAAATTTTTTTATTTGAAAAATAACACGACTTTTCATAGTGATGCTCTGGAACGCGTGGAAGAGAGAGAGAGAGAGAGAGAGAGAGAGAGAGAGAGAGAGAGAGAGAGAGAAGTAACGTATAAAATACTCAAATAGCCGGTGAACAGTAAGTAAACAAAGTTGAGGCGTTACTGGTTATGTTTGATTGGATAGTTTAGTTTAGTTTTGATGATGTCATCAGGTGTACTGAGTGGAGAGAGATAGAGAGAGAAATGAGGGAAATGATGAGGGGATTTGATGCCCTTGATATTGATGCTCTTATAAGGATGAAATAAGTTTCCTCGACAGCTCGACTAAACTCAAAAGAACCAGGAAGATTCTGATGTCCACGATATTGCAATCAGATAATCCCAAGGGGAATCAGAAAGTTATCCAATCTTCATAAGAAGTCTGAACCTGGTCCCCATGAAGAATTAGAGGCCTAGCATACTACGGCATAACAGGATAAACATTATCCTTAGGGGATTGAGACCCCATGTCGTAAAAGGACTCTACTACTCCAAATGGTTATAAAAACTAATCATGTAATCTGAAGGAGGTATGTTATTCCAAACATTCGTTAATTTTTGTTAGTTACCAAATCTTGGATGAGAAAGCTTGATCCCTATGATGTTCTTTTTTGCATTTCGGGACTCCTATTACCTTGATTCTTCCCAAAATTCAACAAATCTACAGAGAGGACTGAGGATATTTTGGTTGAAGTCCAAAAGAATTCGCTGTCCCTTTGTTGATTGATTATGTGATTCTTTATGATTGCCGTGTCTACTTTTGCAGTTCCGAACCAATTTGTGCGCATTTCAACTAATTTAGAGGCCCTGAAGTTAACAAGCGGACAAACTCTTTAGCTTTGGAATTTTGGCCTAATTCGTATAATTCGTAATTCGAACATGCAATCTCATGGAAGGAAAACATTATATTTGCACCAAAAAAAAAAAAAAACCATTATTGCTTTCTCATGCCCATTTGGCCAAACCCTTTGGAATTTACAACGTGAAACATGATGAATGATTGCCATCTCCCTTTTCTTGTTGGTACCGTGTCACTTTTCTCACATGTTGTGTTATGCGTCTTTACCCCGTGGGGTTTGGTGTTTTGCGTCTTTACTAACTTTATTAGCTAGCTAGAAGTAACCACTAGTGGGGCACAACAAAGCACAATTACAACTCACACACAAAAAAAAGAAAGTGTCGCAAGAGTTCGGAAAATTACTGGACAATTAGGTTGCGCATCTTTCCAATGCTAGTATGGAGTATTAACTAATTACTAGGAAACTTCGCTACACTAACCTGGATTAATAGAGTTCTCCCAAATATTCTTTAGGAGAAAGATGATTGTAAAAATACCAAAAACAGTTAGGGAAAATGGGATCCGAGGGGTGCTGTGCACACCTCGGCCGTCCGATTGTATTTTGGACAGTCCGGATGCATTCGACAATTTTAATTTAATTTGTGAGCTTGTGTTTGGGTAGCAAGTTCTTCAAATTTTGGAGGCACATGCCCTTGTCATTTGTTAGCTTCCATTTGGAAACTTGATAATCAGTTTTCGGAAAAAGAAAGAAAGTGGTGCTCCTTTGTGTGGTGTTTCAATGTGAAAAGGGTGAAAGCTCTAAGTCCAGCCTTCTTTTGGTCTATTATTCAACAGCTTGTGCTTGAACTTTGGGGTTGATTTGTCTCTGTTTTTGGGGCTCCATTTGTGCGTCAACTTTGGGGTTGATTTGACTCTGTTTTTGCGTCTCCACTTGTGCGTGAACTTTGGGGTTGGTTTGTCTCTGGTTTTGGGTCTCCATTAGCAGCAGTTTGTAGGGTTTTATTCACTAAAAGTTGCTGAGGTCTTTCCTTTTGCTTGTTATAACTTTATTGAGGGTGATTTGTAGAATCTTTTTAACTCATTTGTAAAACTTTGGCGATAGTGTAATCGGAATCCCGTGGACGTACCTTAAATTTTGGGGGAATCACGTAAAAATCGCTTGTGTCTCGCTTAATAGTTGCTTGCGCATTTGGGATATTATTCGCTGTGCATTTTATTCGTCCTCTGCGATTTATTTCTTTTGGTGCAACGGAAACAGTCCTCCGTGATTTATACTTGTTCCATGCTATTTTTCCTCGACAGTTTGTAGGGAGGCCTCTTTGGATTTTTTTTAATAAAACTATGGGTACAACATTTTAGTGTACGCCAAATGTACACCGCTTCCGTGGAACCCATTACGGGGTTTCACACAAATGATCGGAGTCACTTAATATTTTTAAAACACTTTTTTAAGGGAAACTTTAAAAAATTTAGCTTATTTTAACATCAGTAAGGACTTGATCGATGCTTCACCCAATTTACTGACATGAAATTAGGCAAATAATAGGTCAAGGCCTTATCGATGTTAAAATGAGCTTATTTTTCTATTTTTACAGTGGTTCTTGAAAAAGTGTTTTAAGAATATTGAGCGACTCTTATTAGTTATGCGGGACCCGAAGGCTTTGTTTTGTTTGGTTTGGGTTTTGGAGGTAATGAGTAGAGAGAGATAGAAAAAAAAAATTATTGGGGACCACGCAGGGTGGGTCTTGAGACCCAAATCGAACAAGGTGGAAATCAGTTTCAAGGAAGCAGTGTACATTTGGTGTACACTAAAGTGTTGTACCCGCAACAGGACTCGTTTTTTTTTTTTGCACGACGAAGAAAGAATTTCATTACTCCAAAGTTACAGGATACAATGGATGAAAATGGGGTAGAAAAAGCATCACCAACGGGAGGAAAACATGCCAACTAAATTGACACCTAACTCTCCCGATAATCATTTGCAAGAGGCCCCAAAATAAAGGCATGGTTGGCAAGCAGCCAATCCACCAGCCATTCCAAACAACAACTTGGAAACATAACAGAATTGTAAGGTTATGTTAGGGATTTGATTTTGATTATGATGTTTTTTATTTTGATTTTGAGATAAAATGGATACTGTCTATTTGTTTTTATTGGGCTAATTTAGTTTACAAGGTACAGGTACATGGGTCAAATTTAACGTTTAGACCCAAGATTTTCTAACCCCAAAAGTCCGGTATGTGATTCTTTCTTAATGGTCATCCATTTTTCTAAGTGGTTCTTCAATCTTTAAAGTGGTCATCCACTTGCTGTTCTAATTCTGCCACGAAGAATTGATTTGGGCTATAGACAGATTGGGGTCTTCTTTGGGCCATGTGGTATTTGATTAAGGGCTTTTCAACAGCCGCTCCACTTTTTGGAGGAAATGTACAACGCACTCTATTTTTTCTAATTTTGTGTTGGAAAAAATAAAATAATCAATACGAAGGAAAAAAATCACAGCCCATTGGACCAAGCCCGCATAGGTGCTCCGGATGCAGGGTTGGAAGACCGCCGGGATGACCAGCCGGCGGTCCGGATGGTTCACGGAAACAGGCAGCTTGCTTTCTAGTCGTGCTCTGTTTCTACTCTTTCTCTAGGATTAATCATGGGACCAAGCTTATTACTAAAATCTTTCGTCCTCTAAAAATTTAGAATTCAATTCCACACTTGCAGTTATTATTTTCCTAACTCAATTTGCAATTTGCAGACCCAATTTGATTTACCAATATTCATTGAGATAGGGCTCTGAAAAAAGGGAGATATTCAATTAATGCAAACTATGTTGAGTTTGGACACACCAAACAACACACTTTTATTGATACTTTCGCTTGTACACAAGACAATATGACACAAGTACACTCACTTGGTGTTCTCTCACCAACACACTCTTTAGTACCTTACACTTATGACCTCACTTGGTGTACTCTCCACACACATTTACAAATGACACACTCTCCTATTTATAGACTACATTAGAACATTCTAGACTAGGATTCCTAGAGATAATACAAGAAGATTCTAGACAAGTGTGGAGAATGAGGAAGGATGGTGAAGAATCTAGAAGCTTCAAGTACCGGAAGTTTCCGGTACAATCCGAATGTATCCAGTGGAATCCGGAGGCTTCCATCGTAATCCAGAAGGTTCCGGAGGGACCCAGAACTTTCTAGTGGATTCCGGAACATTCCGGCAAGATCCAAAACATTCCGAAGGAACCCAGAGATTTCTGGAATCATCTGGAGAGGCGGTGATGACTTCAACACTCCCCCTCATCACCGACTCTTCTTCTCCTCTGTGATGTATACTTTTCAATTCTGTGCTTTGGAGTCCCTTCCTTCCAACACCTGTTGGAACATCAACTGGATTCACTTGATTAAGCTTTTGTTGGTTAATCGATCCCCCTAGCGGATGTATAGCTTCTTCAATTTTCTCTTGTAGACTTGGACAAAGTTCTTTCAGTTTCTCAACGCATGTGTCGGCTTGCATTAGCTCCCCCACTTTTTCTTGTGGTTGTACTTGCAGACTTGATTCAGTAGTACTTACTCCATCCTTTTTTACAAATGTTGGCTCATTAGGCTCTGTGATGATGGTACAAATAGCCAATTCATCATTGGTCGGATTGCACTCCTCTTCTACTTGTGCGTCAAAGTCTATCTCCTCTTCTGTATCTACTTCGGTAACAACGAACAAAGCGGAAGGTGATTCGACTTCCCAGACTTCTTCAGTTGGTATGTGTTCATCAAACCCGAGAACTACATAGCTAGCTTGAGCATCCCACTCTTTGTCACTCTCATCGTTGTGACCGCATGAAGTAACCATATTACCTTCGACTGGTCTTCTAATAAAGGGACACTCTCTTAGGTAATGGCCTTTCTTGCCACAGTTGAAGCATTCTATATCTTGTCTTCGATATCCCTCAGTCCTTTGATCACCTTGACTTTTGTTGAACCGAGCTCCCCCTGCTTGATAGCTCCTGCTGAACTCCAACTTTTCATCTTCTGTTATCTTCAGCTTCGCCGAGTTCTGCCACCTCGAGCCTCCATTCCTCTTGCTGCAGAACAAGGCCTCCTCTTCATCGTTCTTTATTTTCGCTCCAGCCATTTGCTTCACCAAGGTTTCTAAATTCGCCAGGAGACTCTCCAACTCTACCAATGATGGTTGCTTCGACCATCCGCGAATAGCCACCATGAGACCACTATACTCTGGCCTTAGACCTCGAGTGATAATGCGTCTCATCCTAGATTCACTGATCTTTGATTCAGAGTCGAGTTAAGAAATTTCTTTACAAAGATTCTTCACCCTGAGAAAATATTGGCTCACTGTCATTGATCCTTGCGTCACAATAGCTAGCTCTTTTCCTAGAAATTGAAGACGAGCATCATTCATCTTGGAAAACAAAGCCGCAAATGTATCCCAAACTTCTTTTGGAGTGGTAGCCTCCCGTACGTACTCCAGCAATTCTTTTTGAACTATTGTCCTCAATGCGAACAATGTCTTCCTTGCCTTGATCTTCCACTTGCGTAGTGCCTCGGCATCTTCTTTTGCCGGTTGGGTAGTCTCTTTGCCACCAACGATCTCCCACAGATCTTGACCTTGAATATATGCTTCTATGCACATCTTCCAATAGTCATAATTATAATTGTTTAGCTTCTCAAAACCTCCTGTTATGTTGCCAAACTTTGGCATTCTGATTGGTCCCTCGACCTTTCAGCTCCGCAATCTCCAACAACACTCTCTTCCAATGACGTCTTGGAATGACCACCTGACTGCCCTGCTGCTACAGGTCCTTGACCGTCAAGCTCTGCTACCAGATTGTTGAGTTTGGACACACCAAACAACACACTTTTATTGATACTTTCACTTGTACACAAGACAATATGACACAAGTACACTCACTTGGTGCTCTCACCACTCACTTGGTGTTCTCTCACCAACACACTCTTTAGTACCTTACACTTATGACCTCACTTGGTGTACTCTCCACACACATTTACAAATGACACACTCTCCTATTTATAGACTACATTAGAACATTCTAGACTAGAACTCCTAGAGATAATACAAGAAGATTCTAGACAAGTGTGGAGAATGAGGAAGGATGGTGAATAATCTAGAAGCTTCAAGTACCGGAAGTTTCTGGTACAATCCGGATGTATCCAGTGGAATCCGGAGGCTTCCATTGTAATCCAGAAGGTTCTAGAGGGACCCGGAACTTTCTAGTGGAGTCCGGAACATTCCGGCGAGATCCAAAACATTCCGGAGGAACCCAGAGATTTCCGGAATCATCTGGAGAGGCGGTGACGACTTCAACAAACTATGGCGAAAGGGATTACATTTTTCAAATATATGCGTTGTGATATAAAAGTTTGTGTGTGTGTGTGTACATTTTGACTTTATTTACAGGAAGTCGTATCAGAGATGGCAAAGAAATCAATTAGTTGTTCGTTGGGTCGCAAAAGGAAACATTGCAATCAATGTGATGAACGTTGGAGTTGAAGCGGCTGAAAAGAGAGGACTTCTGAAATCATCATTTATCTATTTAAAGAGAAGTTATCCCGAGAAGATTTTTACCAATTCTCATCAAGGGAAATTAATTTTATCATACATTCAAAATGCAAGTTTGACATATTAACCGTAGAGTTTCTTCTTCAGACTTGAGAGAGAGTTTTCACCGTAGATTTTATATACTCTCGAGCCTACACTTGTAAATTCACCCTTTCATAGAGGGATTGAATTGCACCACTTATAAACCCACCTTGTGAGAGAGAGGGAGAACCCAATTCAATCCACTGTGTTGTCAGTTAGGATTTTGTTCTTTGAAATAATCTGGGTTATCTATTTTGTTGGAAGCTTGTAACTGGTCTGCATGTACCAGTGTGGAGAGTGTGTGAACTAGCTGGTCTATGTGTATCAGTGAATTGATCTTTGGTGTTTTGACACTCAAGATTCTAATGGGATCGCATCCGGGGGAACTCATTTCAAACCTCTACTCATCGGTTGACAACAAACGCACACAATTAGCAGAAGTCTTGGATCATCGTCTCTCACTTCCGACAAGTCAAAAGCCAAAAGATGAAGTGGATTCCATTTTGAATCTAGCAATATGACACCTGCCGATCCAAATTCTAGACCTACATTGAATTACCTATATCCACTTAAAAGGCTAAGCTTTGCATTTTGGGACTCCTATTACCTTGATTCTTCACAAAATTCAACAAATCTACAGAGAGGACTGGACCCCTTCAATTGGAATCTTTTGGTTGCATGAAGTCCAAAAGCCCTTTGGAACTCACAGTCCCTCCGTTGATTCTGTATGATTGCCGCATCTATTTTTGAAGTTCAAGCGTGAAACATGTTTTTAGTCATTTTCATTTTTTTAGTAACTAATGTCCAGACTAGCTTGTGTGCACTTAGACAAATTTAGAGGCCATGAAGTTAACAAGCGGGCACACTCTCCAGTAGTCTCAAGCTTTGGAATTTTGGCCTTTGTATAATTATTATTTCGAACATGCAACCTCATGGAAAGAAAACATTATTGCTTTCTCATGCCCATTTGGCCAAACCCCGTTGGGTTTCTTGCGTGAAACATGATGATGATTGCCATCTCCCTTTTCTTGGTGGTACCGTGTCACTTTTCTCACATGTGTTTTGCGTCGTTACCAACTTTATTAGGGGTTTGGTGGGGATGATTTGTGTTAAACTTGCTCTATCGTCTTCTCAGGTTAATAAAAAATAATAATTGTCCCGTCCGCATCCCCTGGCTCCAGCACTAGGTCACGCAATCTTTTAAGATTCTTCGCTTTTAATCGTATGCTCTACACTTCTAATCTCAATCCCCCCGTTCTTGCTCTCGCTTTCTCTAAACGCTTACTATATAACCTCTGGGTTTGGTACTCTACTGTTAACCAAAATGTCACTTCTAGTCCTTATTATTTGAATTTGGCTTCAATAAACATTTAACTTGAACATGCCCTACCAACAACTTGGCAAGGGAATTTTCCAAACTTGGTTTGTATTGGGTCCCTCCTTGTTCTAATTTTGTGGTGCCCAATAATTTTTGTATTAGCCCAATTTGTTTTGGCCTAAAAAGAATTAATTTGTGAGCTTGTGTTTGGGTAGCAAGTTCTTCAAATTTTGGAGGCACATGTTTTGCACATGCCCTTGTCATTTGTTAGCTTCCTTTGGCAGCCAAAGGAAGACTTGAAACGTTGACCCAAAATTGAGTGCTAATAAGTATAAAACCGACAAGGCCTGTTCAACTCGGCTAAATGGTCTGGTCGGCCTAATATCTCCAAAATGTCATGGATGACTATAAATTAATCTCTGGTTCCATATATATCCTAAACAATATATATAGGTAAATTAGGACTCTCCTACACTACCTAAGCTTCCACGAGGATAAGCATAACAGTCCAACCTTTATTAGGGCTCCCCCTCTTACATTGCTCTAGGTAACTTTAATTAGTTCGGTGGAAAATTTCAAAAATAGAGCCCTATGGAATTCAGAGTCCCTTTGTCGGGTGATTATATTTTATGGTTGCCGTGTCTATTTTTGCAATTCCAGTGTCAATCATGGTTTTAAGTTATTTTCATTTTTTTGCAACTGATATCCAGGTCATCTTGTGCGCACTTCGACTAGTTTAGAGGTGCTGAAGTTAACAAGCAGGCAAACTCTGCAGTGGTTCCAAGCTTTTGAATTTGGCCTTCGTATAATTCGAACATGTAACTTCATAGAAGAAAAACATTATTGCTTTCTCATGTCCATTTGGCCAAACCCCGTGGGATTTCCAGTGAAACATGATCGATGACTGTCATCTCCCTTTTCTTGGTGGTACCGTGTCACTTTTCTCATGTGTTGTGTTTTTCGTCTTTACCAACTTTATTAGGGGCTTGGTGGGGGATGATTTGTGTTAAACTTGTTGTATTATCTTCTCAGGTCAATAAAAAAAAAATTCGTCCCGTCCATATCCCTGGACTCCAGCCCTAGGTCACTTAATCTTTTAGTAATTAAGATGCTTCGCTTCTCTCTTAATCGCTCGCTCTACACTTCCAATCTCAATCCCCGTTCTTGCTTTCGCTTTCTCTAAAGTATGCCCATTATGTAACCTTTGGGTTTGGTACTCTATTATTAACCGGAATGTCACTTCTAGTCCTTATTATTTGAATTTGGCTTCTACAAACAATTAACTTGAACATGCCCTACAACTTGGCAAGAGAATTTTCTGAACTAGGTTTGTAGGGAGGCCTTTTTGGATGTTTCCCATTTGAAGTGATCAATAATAATGTTATTGATTGGCAGAAAAATTAAACGAAGTAAATAAATTGAAAGGTGGGATTTTACCGTTTTACCCTGTGTCATTGGGTTAGATGCCGAAAATTTCTATTAAACAGACTTTAGGAATTTGTTTGCGTATTTTTTTTTATTTTTTTTTTCCAGATCCATCCCATCGTTCACCACGGTGATCTTTAATAAGTTTTTCCCCTAATTATTACTCTAATTTCTCTATCAATCTCTTTTCACTCATTACCCGAAAAACATTCCTCAAAAGCTAAACCAAATAAATGCTTAAGACCACTGGTATGAACAATATCATTTCAAAAACACAATTTCCAGATTCGTCGCCTACAATACCTAAGCCTCCACTGGGATAAGCAAAATAGTCCAACACTTATTGTAGAGGACTCCGGTCACTGGACTCTACAAGTGCCATCCTTATCAACTCCCGACAATCCTCCATCATAGTCCTAGCATGACTCTACCTCCTACATCGCATATATATACAATCCGCGCACAGCAGGGATAGGTATCGAACTCTTGCACTTCATTTGCTTGAACTTGATTCTACCATCCTCCACAAATATATATTGACTTAGGCATCGGAGGAGTGTTGGACCACACCGGTGTCAACTTCTTCTCTGCAGGTGTCGAAGGCTGAGCACGCTGGAAAACGATTCGTCAAGCGCGATTAGAGGTTTGTTATGTAAAGAAAGAAAAACTGAATAAATTTAACATTCTAACTTCTATGTGTTATGAAACTGACGCTATATAACGCAACCTTTTTTCTTTTCTTTAGTTTAAAAAAAAAAAAACAAAAAACAAAAAAGGTTTGCACAAACTAAATAAGGCACCGGAACTGTGTGAAACTCTACAGCCTCTGTTACCACGAAAAGCACACTTTTTTGGTTTGCGAGTACATGGGAAGAGGAATCTTGGCGAATGTTTTGAAGAGAGAGAAGGATGCCAAGGAGTTTGATTGAAATGAGAGAGTGAATGTAGTTAAAGGTGTGACTATGCTGTATTTTACTTGCATCATAACTGGGTGCCTCCCTTAATTCATAGAGATATATTGAGTGAATGTAGTTAAAGGTGTGGCTTTATCTCACTTTTTTGGTTTGCGACAGCGCAGCTACGCCGGCATTGTTCCGATGATCGGAGACGTTCACAATGTAGAGCTTGTCGAATACTACAAGTGTGCCCAAAAATCAGCTTGATCAGATACCGATAAGTGCGTCATTGGAACAGAAATACCTTGAAAAGAAATGGAACACAAATGAACACAAACACTGGATCAAAACTACTGAACCCTTTTTTTTCAAATTATTTGTGTTCCTATGAGGCACTTAATGATATCCGTTTTAGTTGATGTTTGGTACACTTGTAGTACTTGACGAGTTCTACGCGGTGAACGTCTCCGATTGTCGGAAAGATGTCGGCACAAGCGCGTCATGGGCTGCACAGCACCCACTGGTTCCAGATATATCAAGCAAGAATGTATTGTTGCGGGCACATACGGATATATTGCTGCACGTACTTTAATTAGTAGTTCTTTGGAAAATTTCAAAAATAGAGCTCGTTTCATGTGCATCTTTACTGTCCTTATTTTGCGGTGAAGGCAATACCAATTGCAAGTATATCGGTATGATTCGATATTGAATGAACGCCTTTCGGTTTCACATTACGCGTTACATTCCTTAGGGTATGGAAAATTTTCGGTTAAAGATACTTGGAAGTTCATTGCATTTTCAACTGCACGCGACAACAAAACCACATTTTCAAACAAGTTTAAAGTCATTTGTTCTTTTTCAAAGGCAACCGCTGCAAATTACGTACCATCGTTTATTTTGCTGCTTAGTCCTATGTATGAGTGAGATCTAACATTTGACATTGTTGTTGTGTTTTTTCCTTGACACGGCCAGAATTATCGTACATAATGGCAGTGACAGAAAAATGCGACGTGTACAGCTTTGGTGTTTTGACACTTGAGATTTTGATGGGATTACATCCGGGGGGGAACTCATTTCAATCCTCCACTCATCCGCTAACAATGATTGCGTACAATTAGCAGAAGTCTTGGATCCTCGTCTCTCACTTCCAACAAGTCAAAAGCTAAAAGATGAATTGGATTACATTTTTAATCTAGCAATATGGTGCTTATGTGCTGATCCAAATTGTAGACCTACCATGTACGAGGTTTCTCAGGTGCTTGAGAATTTGGATGAAAGCTGTTGCTTCTAGAGAGAGTCCAGAGTTAGTTAAGGAGTTGTTTTTAAGTTTGTTAATTATGTTAGAGAGGGAATTGAGCTGGATCAGGGACGAAGTCAGGATTCAAATTTGGAGGCGGTACCCAAAAAGAACAATATAGTCTTTCCATCTCAAGATGAATGTTTGATTAGTAAACCAAGAACTTAAAATTGGAGGTAGGTTATAAAGCAAGATAATAATTTTTTGGTGAGAGGTTAGGACTGGGGTGGCCTGTGCCACCCCATCCCTCTCAAAAGCTCCATCCCTGAGCTGGATGCTAGTTAGTTCTTCGAAGCTAGATGTTTGTCTCTCTTGTTCTCTCTTTTAGGTGTGTAATCAAGGACAAAGTTAGGATTTTTAGGCAGTAATGTCAAATACCCAAAGCCATGTTCATGAAATGGATTTTTTTTTATATTTTTCTTGCCCTATAGACTATTTGTTTGATTCATCTGTTTGCATTTTAGTGTTTGTATTGTGGAGACTTATGAGCGGTCTAATTTGTATCTACTTTTATAACTATAAAACACATTTCTTCGTCGTAAAAGACCACTCTGTATATATTTTCATTTTCAATTTCTCTCTTTACGCCATTTGCAATAAATTTAAAGGCTATTTTGTAGTAAAGGAAAAGTAGGACAGGAAGATACAACACGGTGCAAAGCACCCGGGTGCACATCACCCCCTGTCCCTTCCACCAATACGAAGGTCTCCAAAGATCATGGCATGGACAAAACAGAGTTGGAAAATGATTGGGCATGTAGATTCAATTTGTTATGAAATTTTGTGGTCGTGTTATGAATTGATCATGAGGTCTAATTTCTGTATCAGCATCAAATAACCTAGCAATTATTACTTTTAGTGCACGGGACATGATCTACTTTAATAACTCTGCATTCGGAGCAACAAATCGACTCATTTGGAGGGATATCCATCGCAACCCCTACGAGTTGGGGGCCCAATTATAATTGAAGCCCTTTGTTGGGAAGAACGATCCTCAACTTTCGGATTATCCATGTAGATTGAGAAGGAATTTACCGATTACTGGAAAACAATGCCCACGTAAGGTAAGGATAAGAAAAGTTCAACGCAGGGAACACAAATCTGAATAAAAGGAAATAACCTAGAGCAAAACAGAATTGAAAAAAAAAAACAGGAAATGAACTACAAATCTGAAACTTCACCGGATACACGACACCGGCATGCTCCGAAATTCAGATCTCCAAACTCTGAACTCTGAAACTGAAGTCCATATAAGGAGGCTCTTATTCTGCAAGAATTTCACTTGGATGAATTTTATTTCATGGATTGGGATCCCAGGGATGATCAGCAGAGCCTGGGCTCGAAGGTGGAACTGAACAAGACAAATGTCATTTCTTTAGCAAACGAAAAAAAGAAAAAAAGAAAAAAAGAATAAAAAAACTATTTGAGGAATCACAATAGTTATTTTGAATGTAAAAATAAAATAAACACTGAAGAAAAAGAAGAAAACAAATCAACTTTCACATTTTTAGGCTTTTTCTTATTATTAATCTTCTGCGGTCTTTTTTAAAATAGTCGTTATTATTCCGGCTTCATTCAGTCGAGATAAACTGGAAAAAGTACATAAAAATATCTTAACACAAGTTTTTTTAGACATTCCAAAGGAGGCAAATGAACCACACAAATACCTCTCTCTATGGGTACCGAACCATAAAAAAAGACTAATGTGTACCGAACCATAACGTACTGATTCTATAAGTGTGGGGCCCACTCCAAGAACTCTGCAAAATTATTTGAGCCTTTGTTTAATTTTGAAATAATGTTATGTTAAAATTAGCTCAATAGGGAACTGTAAGTGCTTCATATATTGTCTAACTTATCTAATTCTAAATTATCTTCAAAAGTCCTTCAAAATTTAGATTTCCGAATTCTGATTGAGAAGTTGAAAGTTGGATCAAATACTTACAATAATTCGATTGAGCTCATTTTTCAATGCAACTTTAAAATTATTTTAAAATTAACGAACGACACATATTATTTGTGTGGGTGCCCCAAAGGGGGCCTCACACACCAATGGGTGCATAATCTGTACACTACGGGTTTGTACTCATAGTCGAGTTCATACATAAACACTCTCAATATGGGGGTGTACGATTTAATACGATAACAGTATGTACCTCTTTCAATCATCTTAATTGCACAACAATATTTGCATTGAAGTTCACAACATATGTATACAATTTCATAATATTTGCGTACAAATTTATAGCACTTGCATGCATAGAAATTCACAATATCAAAACAAAAACAAGCATATTAGTTCTGAATTCAATGTTGATGTTATGAATTAATTTACATGACAATCTTATGAAGTTTTACAATTTAAGAGTTACATACCTACGTACTCAATATATAGTGTGTATTGTAGCATTTTCTTTGGTTCCTTTAGTCATGGTAAAGGTTAAAATTTCATAATTAAGTAATATAAAAAGGGTCCTTTTTTGGACATTCCAAATTCCAGTTAATAGAAAAAAAAAAAAAAAAACATACAATTGGGCAAACTTACCTGGACCCCTCTGAAGCAGTTTCCTAGCAGCAACCTCAAAAGCCAAAAGAAGGGTTGAGACCACAAGCACTTTCCAAAATACAAAAAGCATTTTTAAAGCCATTTCTCTTAGCATAAGGGACTTAAGGCATGCATATAATTAGGGTTCATGACCTTTTATAGCCCAAATTAGCTAAGTAGTACTAAGAAGACTTCAAAGACTTTGATATCTTGGCCGGTCTTGGTCCACAAGAAGACTTGGACTTTTTAAGGCATGGGCCGTACTGCAAGTGGTAAAAAAGAATGGTACAACAAGAGGTAAAAAAATGATGAAGAAAATTTAAAGTAAAGGGTTAGGAATTTATGTGTGTTTTGGCCTAAAAAGTTAACTGGCTTATTTTTTCGTCTTTATTTGAATTTTTTTCGGGTTTTTTAGTTTTACATCAACTTTTTTGTATTATTGGTTCGTCTCAGTGAGAAGAATAAAAAAAGTAAAAAATTATGATCGAATCATAATTTTTTTTGAATAAAGACAAAAATAAGCCAAAAAGTCAATTTTTTACACTTTTTTCGTTCTTATTCAAAAAATTGAGAGTTCTAGTCGAATTTTTTTATCTTTTTGGATTACTCTTGCCGAGACGAACCAATAATACTCAAAAAATTGATGCAAAACTGACAAACGCAAAAAAAAAAAATCAAATAAAGACATGCAAAAAAATAAGTTAAGTTGGCTTTTTAAGCCAAACCTCACCTTAACCGTGATTGTAGCAAGTGCATGGCTTCTCTGAAATGGATGTTGATTTGGTTTATGAGTGGAGAAAGTCTTAAGCTTGTTCGATATATGGTTCTTTTTTTTTGTTTTAGTAGCGGCAGGAACCGGTAGCAGTGTACTAAAAAATTAGTGTGACACTATATATTGACAAACAACTAATAACCAAAAGTCATAGAGTAGCAATGGTGCGATAAAAAAAATATTAAAGTATACAAGATTTCAGCCAAAAAAAACTTAAATAGAAACTTTAAACTAGAAGTTGTGGCACAGGTCTTTTGTATATATGATCTTCTGCCTTTTTCTTTGCCAATGGGATGATAAGAAAAGTTTTTTTTTTTTTTGGTGGTTGTAGAATTGGATCCGATGAAAAAATCTTCGAGCCAACATGGTTACATTTAAGAAATTTTCTGTTAAAATTTCGTAAAGATGAATTGCGCAACAAATTAAGCTGAAATATTTTAAAGAAACTTGCGTACGAGTCCACAAGCAAAAAAAAAAAGTAATTACCATAATGAATTCTAATTATACCGAAGACAATGGACATGGAGTCAATTGTCGTTGAGAGAGAAAGAAGAGCATGATACAAGTATCAATTGGTCATTCTTTCTCTCTTCTTTTATTTTTTTTGTTATATGTTAGGAGTGACTAAAATATTTTGGTTGGGCATTGTGAAATGGTCTGTTTGGTGGTTTGGTTTTCTTGGTGCACTTTTTATTTCCATCTTTGAAGTGATAAGAAAAGCCAGGCTTCTTCATTTTGACGTCTCTAAGTAGTTGATTATGACACTTTGAGGTGTTTCACTAACAAAAAACTATTTTTTTTTCAAAAACTGAGACATGTCATTCTCTCACAATGCATCAGATAAAAAACTGTGAAAAACCATTTTATTAAAAAAAAAACTATCCTAGTGGAACACGGTGTTGATTATGAGACTTTTTTTCTTATCCCAACATGCATTTGCTAAGAATTGAACCTCCAACCTCTCAATTCTTATCCTAACACTCAACCAATAGGCTACCCAAGTCTTCATGTTACATTTGCCAAAAAG
This sequence comes from Vaccinium myrtillus, assembly GCA_016920895.1. NCBI lineage: Eukaryota > Viridiplantae > Streptophyta > Magnoliopsida > Ericales > Ericaceae > Vaccinium > Vaccinium myrtillus. The sequence continues at coordinate 19,557 of JADGMU010000847.1, forward strand.
TATGCATATGTATTATGTTTTCATTTATTCATTTTTATATTACAACAAATATGTAATATATTTTACACAAAATATTTATTGCATTATATCATAATATATCATAATATATTACATAACATTACATTATAGTATTTTAATTTATGAGAATTACACAATCAACGACGTAAATTTGGTCGCCGTAAATTTTTTGTTAGTAGACACTAACAAAAAATTAGTTAATAACATGTTTTCTCTCTGGCAACTAACATTTATTGTCGCCATTATGTCTCTGCCAGATTCTACTTTGCGACTAACCTCATATTTTGGTCGACAAAGACATTGCATAAGGCGACAAACATTTGTTTCGTTGCCAAAAGTGATGCATAAGGCAACAAAATTAAAAAACCTAAAATAAACAATAAAGTATTTACTAGTCCATCACACTTGTAATCGAAGTATGATTAAAATATGCAAACACATTTTATCAAGGTCGGAAAACTGCGATGAAAAAGTTTTTTTTTTATCACGGTTATAACAAAGCGTGATTAAAATAAACACATTTGATCACAGTTTGTAATAAAGTGTGGTGAAAATAATACATTTTATCACACTTGTAATCGAAGTGTGGTTAAAATATGCGAAACACATTTTATCATAGTTGGAAAAAATGTGATAAAAAAGTTTTTTTTTTTTTATCACTGTTGTAATACAGCGTGATTAAAATATATAGTACATTTTATCATGGTTGTAACAAAGCATGGTAAAAAGAAACACATTTTATCACACTCATAGGAAAATGTGATTAAATTAGCAATTATAATCGTAGTTCTTTTAGACCTGTGATAATTATAATTAATCACTACGGTTTTATTAGCAAAGTGACATCAAAAACTCATCTTGCATTTCTTTATCCCGGTTTCATCAAAACTGCAATCTTTTAAATTTTCTTAGTGTAATCTTTATCAATTATTCTAGTAGTATGTGTCAAAACTCTAATACATAAAATTCTTATACTTATGTGTAGGGCCGGCCCTATGATTTGGGTTGCCCAAGCCCGGCTCCCAATTTGGTTGCCCACTTAATATTAAGTTATAAAGAAAAAACATACAAGTCAAAAAAGAATTAAGGTTACATTGTTCTTTTTACCTTGAATTATTTTTTAATTGTGATATTGTACTTTAACTTATCCAAGAATTCATTTTTAAGTAAGATCATAGTCAATCCACTTGATCTCTCTCATGACAAGGTAGCACGTGGATCAGTTTTTAACAACTTCAACTTAGAAAACTACTCTCCGTCGAAGCAACTGTAACTTGCAGTGCGGCTCCAACATTTTAGGGAGCCAAACAAACTCTCAAATGTTGGACTCCCTACGTACGTCTTCAAGAGATTTTTAAAAAAAAAATAAATTACAATAATACAAACTCAAAGAAGCTATAAAAGATAAGCACAAAAAGATATAATTATAGGAGTTTTTTTCGAAAGAAAATAAGACAGTATCCTCATATTTTAAGTTTGGTATGTATGAAAATTCATAAATTGTGTTAGCTCGTTTGTTTTTTTTTTTTTTGCACTTTTCCACCATTGGGTTTTTTTTTTTAATCAAATGTAAGAATATATTACTTGTACATTACTGTTGCGTTCCTTAAATGCAAAATTTCTACAATGTAATTGAATAATGTAATTTTCGTAATATTGTGGATTGATAGGGAAAAAACACAGAGTTTAGAACCACCAAAACTTCACACATTTACCCAAACACACAACACCACCAATTTGTTTAATCTCACACATTTCTGAGTGTTTGTACATTCGGGTGTGTATTTTTAGTGTGGTTCTAGACTTATTGAGGGAAAAAAAATAAACAAAAACAAAGCAAGAGGTTTCTAAAAGAGAACAAAATCAAAACAGAGGGAATGCTCATTGGAAGGGGGGAAAAAAATGCGGAACAGAGGGAGGAGCTGGGAGTCGATCCCAGCACATGCGGAACCTTATTCCCATCAGGCGACCACTGCACCAAAAACTTTTGTTTGTGCTAGAGTTGGAAACTTATTTTTAATTTATATATAATTTACGGTTTTCTTTTTTTTGGTTGCCCCGACTCCGGGGTTGCCCAAACCCGAAGGCTTGCTGGGCTTACCCCTGGGCCGGCCCTGCTTATGTGCAATGTACATATATACATATTTATTTTTCAGCAATTGTCAAGAACAAGAAAAGCAAGTCCTTGCCGCGAACTTTATAGAAGGCTCACTTTTTCCTTTTTGACGTCCAGTCTTCGTCAGTCAATAGTACATATTGAATCCAAGTTTAGAAAGAAGACGCCCGCAATTTTAATATTCTAAGTGGTCCCACTAAATGGTTTCACACTGTGATTCCAACAACCACCAAATTACTGAATTTAAAGCGAAATAGTCCTTATGCAGAAAATTAAGAGTTGTATTTGGTTAGATAATTTAGTTTAGTTTTGATGACGTCATCAGGTGTAATGAGTGGAGAGAGGTAGAAAGAGATATAGAGGTGTCAAATGGGCCTTGCCGGCCCGGTCCGGCACGGGCCCGGCACGAAAAACTCCGGCACGAGCACGGTGTGGGCACGGTAAAAGTTGGGCACGGCACGGCACGATCTGAGTGGGCACGGGCACGGGCACAGGGCACGGAAATGGGTGGGCACGGCACGGGCACGGCACGGTAGTTGGCCTAGCGTGGCACGACACGACACGGCACGGACTTAATCAGGCACGACACGAGCACGGCACGGGCCCGGCACGGTCTTAGTCTGGCACGGCACGGGCACAAAACGGAAGTGTGAAAGGCACGGCATGGGCACGGGCACGGGCATGGCACGACACGGGCACGGCATGGTATAATAACAAAAAGAATGAGGGAAAATAAAAATAAAATGAGGAAAAGTAAATTTTATTTTATTTCAAAAATTGAGGAAAAATAAAAAATGATATTTTGAATAATAAAAGTGAAAATTTTGATTTTTGAATTGATAGGTGAAAAATATTTTTAGAATAAGTTTTCATTAAATCACGGAGAGAGAGAGAGAGAGAGAGAGAGAGAGAGAGAGAGAGAGAGAGAGAGAGAGAGAGAGAGAGTTGAATTTAGAATAAGTTTTCATTAAATAAATGGACTTTAGAAAAATAAATAAATACATAATAAATAAAAAATAAATTTTTATTAAATAAATGAAGTTGCCAAATGCCATAATTATGAAAACAAAAAAGATGGAAATTAAAACTGAATTTATGAATAATAATTAGAATTTAATAAATAGACTTGCCAAATAAGGGGGAAAAAAAGAGGGAAAAAAAGGATTTTTTTGAATATATTTTAATTAAATAAATGGACTTCAAAAAAATAAATAAATACATAATAAATAAATAAAAATCCTTGTTTATTAAAAAAAAATAAGTTGCCAAATGCCATAATAAGGAAAAATGAGGGAAATTAAAATTGAATTTTTGAATAACATAAATGAAAACTCAGGGGTAAAATAAAAATTAAATTTTGATAACAAACATATAAATTTTGAAAACATTTCTATAAAATAAATTAAATTTTATTCGAAAAAGAGGAAAAAATGAAAAATAAAATTTTTAATAATTAAAATGAATTTTTGGAGGCGAAAAATTGGGGAAAAAAATGAAATATGTGAATAAATTTTAATTAAATAAATGGATTTCGCAAAAATAAATAAATACATAATAAATCAAAAATGTAATTTTACTAAATAAATTAAGTTTCCAAATGCCATAATAAGGAAAAAATGAGGGAAATTAAAAATGAATTTTTGAATAACATAAATGAAAAAACTTAGGGGTGAAATAAAAATTAAATTTTGACAACAAATATATAAATTTTGAAAAAATATTTATAACATAAATTAAATTGAAGAAAAAATGAAAAATAAATTTTTGATAATTAAAATGAAATATTTGATTTTTGAATTGATAGGTCAAAATTGAATTTTTATAATTACATAATATGTTAAATTATTAATATGTTATATTGTTTTGTATAAAATTTTGATTTTATTATGCATTAGCCACACGATCGCATCACATTTATGACGATCGACACCGTTCACTTTGTTTGTTTTTCTATTTTAATCACCCTCGCCAAATTTGAAGTCCATCGGGTATTGAAAACCTTTTCATCAGAGACGTTGATTTATTATCAACCGACAATTTGTGTCCTTCGATCAAATACGTAACGATAGTTAAATCACTTCATTTTTTGCCTGAAGGATATAATCACTCCAACTTGCAATCTAGACGGTTCGGATACGAAAAAAATTGCTGTGATGTTCGTCGAGTCATGCATTATAGGACATTATTGCTCTTAAATTCACCGAATTTTATCCGATCAGATGGTTGCCGACATTTGATAGCCACCGTTTTCGGGGAAAATGATAGAATCGATAAGATATGAAATCGTAACGGTTTAGATCGAACATTCGAGAAATCGAGTCTGCACCTGCCGTTTGATCATATACATCGAACTAACTTGGTTATGAACAAAGATGTTATGCTATATGGTAATGTACGCTAGATACGCGATCTCAACATAATTATGACGATCCAAACCGTTCACATTGTTTGTATTGCTTTTTTAATCACCCTCGCCAAATTTGAAGACTATCGGGTATTCAAATCCTTTTAATCGGGACGTTGATTTATTGAAAACCAAAATTTTGTCTTATTCGATCAGGTACTTAGTGATAATTAATTTACTTGATTTTTTGCACAGAGGATATACTCACTCCCACGCAAAACGTAGACGGTTCCGATTCGAAGAAAAAGACTCTAAAAACCCTCGCGTAGTACAATTTTACGGCAAATTTTACCGTTGGGTGCATAGATGGGATGTGTGACTCAACACACTAAATAGTATACTTACTATAAATAGATCACTTACTGTTGAACCCTAATCTAAAACGGCTCTCCGTCCCTCTTCATCCACAGTGATCTCTCTCTCTCTCTCCTCACCGATCGTCGATCTCTCTCTCTCACCAGTCACCGACAGTCACCACAACCACCACCAGTCACCGACAGTCACCACCACCAGTCACCACCATCACCACAACCCCAGATCGAAACCCTAAATCACCACCAGTCATCACCACTCACCGACAGTCACCACCCCGACCACCACCAGTCACCACCATCACCACAACCCCAAATCGAAACCCTAAATCACCACCAGTCACCACCACCACCACCACCACCACAAGTCACCACCACCACCACCACCAGTCACCACCATCACCACAACCCCAGATCGAAACCCTAAATCACCACCAGTCATCACCACTCACCGACAGTCACCACCCCGACCACCACCAGTCACCACCATCACCACAACCCCAAATCAAAACCCTAAATCACCACCAGTCACCACCACCACCACCACCAGTCACCACCATCACCACCATCACCACAACCCCAAATCGAAACCCTAAATCACCACCACCACAACCCCAAATCGAAACCCTAAATCAGTGCTTCTGTGCTGTTGGTTCAGGGCTTGGTAACTGTGCTTACTCTGTGATTATTTGTTTACTGTGCTTAATCTGTGATTATTTGTTTGTTTTCTGAGCTGTTATCTACTTATCTATTATCTACTTATCTGTTTGTTATCTACTTATCTACTTATCTGTTTGTTTTCTGAGCTTTATTTGTTATCTACTTATCTGTGTTGTTACTCTGTGATTTATTATGGCACGAATTCATATAGACTTTACACATGGCCCTAATTCAGACTCTGATGAGTCTCAAGATCCACTAGCACATATTCCTGTATTTTCACCACCACATGGACTTAGTTCCATAGGTGAAGCCGCTTCAAACACTGTAGGTTCAGGTTCGATATCTACACAACGTATTGGCGCGAAAAGGGGTCGCACTTCATGGGTATGGAATCATGCCAAAATTGACGAACATTACAAAACCAAAGAAGGGGTTGATATAGGAATGAGAGGTGTGTGTAATTATTGTTCAAACCATTATTCTTGCGGTAGTAGTGGTGGCACGGGGCATATTGAGAGGCATCTTAGGAACAAACATAAAGAGGAAATTGGCGTAGTTGGTGGTGATAGTAGTGGGATTGCTGTTTGGAATTTCGTATACACAAAACCTAAAATGAGACATGGATTGGCCCTTTATGTAGCTTCAGCGGAGCAGCCATTCACTTTTGGTGATGATATTAGATTTGAACATTTCATGCAAACTAGTGTAAATCCTGCTTTTTATAAAGTTTCTAGAAATACTACTAGAGCTGATTGTTTGAAAGCTTTCATTGAAGTCCGTAAAAATTTGATTACTGAAATTAGTCAAATTGGTAGTACAATCTCTTTTACTTCTGATTTGTGGAGTGGTAACAATAATCTTGGATATATTGCTGTGACTGCTCATTATATAGATTCTAGTTGAATTTTGCATAAAAAAATCATTGCTTTCCGTTTGATGGAGTATCCTCATAATGCTAATTAGATTTTTCAATGTATAAATGGTGTTTTTAGGGAGTATGATATTGTTGATAAAGTTTTTAGTATTACATTTGATAACCATACTGCTAATACTGCTGCTATTGATTTATTCCAACGAAATTTGTCTACTCCTCATGCTGGTACATTTTTCCATATGCGATGTGTGTGTCATATCATTAATTTAGTTGTGCAAGATGGTTTGAAACATATAGGAGCAGAAATAGATAAAATTAGAGATGCGATTCTTTTATATCTACTTCCCAACCTAGGACCCAAGAATTTGAAGGGTTGTGTGCTAGTTTCAATGTGAAACCAAGGAAAATGAAAACTGATATCAAAACTCGTTGGAATTCGACATATCTTATGATAAAATCTTGTGTGAAACATGTTGATGTTATTACTTCTTATGTCAATGCGAAGTATGGTGATTGTACTTTAACTCAAGCTGATTGGAACATTGCATTCGAGTATATGAAGTTTTTAAAGGTTTTTTATGCGGCTACTTGTGCTTGTTCTGGTTCTTATTATCCTACTTCTTGTCTTGTGCTCAATAACTTGTATAATATCAGTCTTAATTTTTTTCAATATAGATATAGAGCAAAATTTGTAGATGCAATTTTAGATATGGAAACAAAATTTAAAAAATATTTTGAGGACATGCCTAAAATATTTATTTTAGCTGCAATAATGGACCCAAGGATTAAGATAGAAGGTGTTGTCTTGCTTTTAGAAGGGATTTCTAGTAATTTAGATATGACATTACCTTCTACTTCTACTTCTGATGTGACATTACTTGTGAAATCTATATATGCTTCATATGAGTCTAAATTTGCATCTTCTATATCTAATGTTGCTCCTTCACCATCTCCTACCACTAGCAATGACCCATCTTGGTCTCTGCTTTCAAGTAGAGGAAGAAATGTAGTTTCACGCACCGAACTTTGTATGTATTTAGATATGGATTGTCTTACAACTCTAGACACCCCTAATAATTTGGATATCTTAGCTTGGTGGAAAAAAAATGAAAGGACATTTCCCATTCTTTCAATCATGGCACGTGATCTACTAACACCTCCTGTCTCTTCAGTTGCTTCTGAATCTGCTTTTAGTGCAGGTAATAGAGTGTTGGATGATAGGAGAAGCCGACTGGGTGCGGACATTTTGGATTGTCTGATATGCTTGAAAGATTGGGAGGATGCACGTCTTGGCATTAAGAAGTGCGAGGCTAAAGATGAGTTCAGAGATTATTATGAGAACTCTGATATAGATAGTCTTTAGGGACTGTTTATATCTGACTTCTCAAAAGATATTGAGGATGCTAATACTGCTGCAACTTTAATGTTGCATTCCAGGTGCTATCTTACTCTTGCTATGTAACCAAATGCCCAGAAAACTGTAACCAAGTGGTGTGTGTAAAGTTGGTGTGCAAGTTTGCAACTTATGAAGGCCTTAATGGCAACATAACGTTGCACTTGCATACTTGCATTGTGCTATTATTTATGGGCTATGACGATAATAAGTAAAAACAAACTTAAGAGATTGTGTGACAACTTATGAAGGTCTTAATGGCAACTTAATGTTGCATTCATGTGCATTTCTATATAGATCTGAGCCCAATTGTGTTGTGATATTGTGACATGTTCTATAGTTGTTGGTGTTCTGTCTATTGCAAGATATGGTTACAGTTTTCTGGGCATTTGGTTACTGGATTGTGGATGTGTGTGTGTGTGTGTGTGTGTGTGTGTGTGTGTGTGTGTGGTGATTTAGGGTTATCGATTGGGGTTGTGGTGACTGGTGGTGACTGGTTACTTAGGGCAATGATGAATTGAGCCCATTACTTATTTACTTGTGATTTTCTGGGCTGTGATGTTACTTTGTTTATTCGCTTATGATTCCTGGCAGGGCAACTAAGTTGCAGCCAGTTTATTCGCTTATGATTCCCTTGATAATGACTGAGCCCATGTATTCCCTTGTTCAAAGTACTGAGCCTACCCTTGTGATTTTCTGGGCTATGATATTACTTTGTTTTTCTAGGCCATGTATTCCCCTGATCCTTATTTATGGTTGTGTGTGCTTATTTGTGGACTGCCAAGTTCTGGGCAGAGCTGTTGTTAGAGCTATTCTTGCTAGTACATTGAATGTTAGAGCTGTTAAAACTGGAACGTGGTTGCTGAAAGTATGTGATTAGGTGCAGAACATTGTCTTTAGTTGCTAAAAGTATGTGTGTGTGTGTGTGTGGCTGGTGAATGGTGATTTAGGGTTATCGATTGGGGTTGTGGTGACTGGTGGTCACCGGTTACTTAGGGCAATGATGAATTGAGCCCATTACTTATTTACTTGTGATTTTCTGGGCTATGATGTTACTTTGTTTATTCGCTTATGATTCCTGGCAGGGCAACTAAGTTGCAGGTTGCAGCCAGTTTATTCGCTTATGATTCCCTTGATATTGACTGAGCCCATGTATTCCCTTGTTCAAAGTACTAAGCCTACCCAGATTGCACACACAAACTGCCTGTAGACACCCCGATTTTGAACCCGGGATGCGCTCGAGCATTCCCGATGATGAAACGGACCAATCATGATTACCTGGAACTTGTGAGAATGACTTGAACTTGAGTAAAATCAGCCAAACACCACCCCAAACAACCAAAATAGCCCAAAACAACTCAAGCACTGTTGAACCAAACCAAACTATAAATTTGCCATCAAGAGCCTTGAGCGCTCAATCTTGAAGCTTTCAGCGCTCAACCCTGGGAAAACACCTTGAGCGCTCAAGCCCACGGCTTTGAGCGCTCAACTCTGATCCAGTCAGCAACTTGCAGAGTATCTCATCATGAGATTTTCTGCATGGGAGCGTCTGGGGTGATCTTATACGATCCTCATACGTATAATACACCCTACTAACTCCAAAACTACACCTAAAACTACTCCTAACCCATTTTCAAATACAAACCCACTTCCTCTCTCTCCTCTCTTCCCTCCCACTCACTCTATAAAATCCACCCACCACCCTTGGTTTTGGGGTTAACCACTCTCATACTCCAGCCCTCAAATCTCCAGAAAATCGTCCACCCCCCTCTCTCTTTACAAAACCACTCATTCATTACCAAAACCAGTGGCAAAAACCACCTTTCAAGTCCAAAATTGAGTCCTTGATCATCAACCAATCACCTACATTGTCCAATTCGTCCAGAGTATAAACCAAAAACATCCACAATCGTCATCCCCAAGCCCAGAATCAAGTTCAAATTACAAGCATTTCCAAAAGGTAGTGAAACATGTGATGTATTCACTGTTTTGGTCCATCTGAGGAAGACCAGTGAGTTCAAGCAAGTTCTTTATACTTGCATTGAACTCACAGAGGTCTAAAAGTTGTTCAAAAATAGTTTTTCAAATCTGCAGTTACAGCAGGGGTTGAGTGCTCAAGCCTCCGGCTTTGAGCGCTCAAGCCCAGTTTTGAATAAGTTTCTGATTTCCTGACTGTGGTGTTCTTTTCTGGGTTTGATCATCATTTAAAAGTCACCTATGTTCATGTGGCCCTCAAAAAAGTTTATTTCCATTTCAAAATCACATGCATGAACATTGGTTAACTATTTTATGATGATCGAAAGTCAAAATCTTTGCAACTCTCATCTTTCAGTACAAAATGGTGACTGAAATCATATTCATTTGTTTCTGTTTAAAGTCCTCAAGGTCCTGAGAATCATTAAAATTCCATTTTCAAGTCAGAAACTAGGAAGCCAAATTATGGCTTGAGCGCTCAAGGTAATGCACTGGAGCGCTCAAGCTGTTCTTGGGGCAGTTTGCTAATTGCTGGTTATTTCAATGATGAATCTTGGTTTAGCATATTCCTGATGTGTGTGAGTTATTATCACTGTGTTCAGAATCTGGATCTCTCTCTCACTTCTCTATTTTCAAACATTTCTTTGTTAATTTGTGGTGATTATACTCTTTTCATCATTCTTTAAGAGATCAATCTGTATGTTCTTATTTGTTTCTCATAGGAAAGTGTTTGATAAATGTTTGATCTCATAAAGAAGCTGCAAAAAGGTGTAATTTCGCAGAAGCCAGGAACTGGTTTGAGCGCTCAATCCAGAGCCTTGAGCGCTCAAACTGGTTTGAAGAGGTTGAGCGCTCAAGCCCTTGTCTTTGAGCGCTCAATCCCTATTCTGGGATCCAGTTTGTGAAACAGTTTAGTTATGTCTCATGTTAATAATTTCTGGAATTGTTGTATAGTTTCTGTAATTTCTCAGTTCTTGTAAATATTTGTGGTAATTTCATTTGTTGTCATCATCATCACTCATGAAAAATATCATGCACAAGCATCCACTTTAGATTCACATTTTATATTTTGTTTTTATTGTTTACGTGGTTCCCATCCCCGATTCCTTATCTGTGTGAATAAATCAAGTTTCAAAAATTTCTAAAATCCCACAAAACATTGAGTAGAGGCCGCTCCGTGGACCGGGCGAGAGGGGTGCCGTAAAACCCTTCCCCTCTCGTAACCAAACCCCCAAATCCGAGAAATCTTTGGTTTCACAAGGACTAATAAAATCTTTTTCAATGGGCAACGAATCATATTTTTATCGGTTTCTCGGGTTCGGACCTTAAATCCGGGTGGCGACTCAAACAATCACAATCTTTTCGAACGCGAACCGCACCATTTTCCAGTGGGCCGTCCACAATGCCCAGATTGCACTTTAGTATTGGGCAATGATGATTTTGATGAGCCTAGGTTAATGTTTTCATTGCACTTGTGTATTAGTTCTAATTAACCAAATTCAGTTTGGGGCAATGATGAATTGACAAACCTGAGCCCTGTGAGATCTGTGCAATCTGGGCAGTTTTGTGTGCAATCTGGGCAGTTTTGTGTGCAATCTGGGCAGTTTGTGTGAATTTTGGCCAATTTTGTGCAATCTGGGCAGGTTTGTGTGCAATCTGGGCAGTTTGTGTGAATTCTGGGCAGTTGGTGTGAATTCTGGGCAGGTTTGTGTGCAATCTCTGGGCAGGTTTGTGTGCAATCTGGGCACTTTGTGTGAATTCTGGGCAGTTTGTGCAAAATCTGGGCATTGTTTGGGCAATGTGGGCAATTTTGTATGCAATCTGGGCAGTTTTATTGGCATGTTTTATTGGCAGATTTATGTTGTTATGCATAAAGGCTATCTATGATGATACATGTTGATTGTTGTTTTGAAATAAGTTATGGGCGGGACAACATTAGAAGGTCAATTTGGCAACTAATGTTGAAACCCTATTTATGCTGTTATGCATGTTTTATTGTCTATGATGATACACGTTGATTGTTGTTTTGGAATAAGTTATAGTCGGGACAACATTAGAAGGTCAATTTGGCAACTAATGTTGCAACCCTACAGACAGAGTATCTGAGCCAACTGAAATTAATTGTTGCATATATTTTTTTTGGGCAATGATGATTTTGTTGAGACTAAGTTAATGTTCGTGTGAATTCTAGGCAGTTTTGTGCAATCTGGGTTTAGGGGTTTAGGGTTTAGGGGTTGGGGTGGTTTAGGGGTTGGGGTTTAGGGGTTAGGGTTTAGGGTTTAGGGTTTAGGGTTTAGGGGTTGGGGTTTTGGGTTTAGGGTTTAGGGGTTTAGGGTTTGGGGTGTTGGGGTATAGGGTTTGGGGTTTAGGGTTGGGGGGTTTTGGGGTTGGGGTTTAGGGTTTAGGGTTTAGGGTTTTAGGGTTGGGGTTTTGGGGTTTAGGGTTTTAGGGTTGGGGTTGGGGTGGTTTTGGGGTTTAGGGTTTTAGGGTTGGGGGTTGGGGTGGTTTAGGGTTTTAGGGTTGGGGGTTAGGGTGGTTTAGGGGTTGGTGTTTAGGGTTTTAGGGTTTAGGGTGCAATCAGGCGGTTTTTTGAGTCAGGTAGTTTGTGTGTGCAGAGCGCTTGTGTGAATTCAGGCGCTTTTGTGTGGTCTGCCTGTTTTTGTGTGAATTCTAGGCGGTTTGTGAATTCTAGGCGGTTGTGTGCAAAATCGGGCAATTTTGTGCAAAATCTAAGCGTTTTGTGCAAAATCGGCGGTTTGCGTTAACTGGCGATTTTGTATGCAATCGGCAGTTTTGTGCAATTTGGGCAGTTTGTGTGTGCAATCTGGGCAGCCATTCTTTAATTGTTGCATATAATTTTTTTTTTTTTACTTTTTCAGTTGATTGTTGTTTTGGAATAATTTTTGAATGACAGGTTCGAAGATTCAAAAAATCGTGGAAGGCCCGAAGATTCAAGAAACTAGTGTGCAAGACCAATTTCAACATTTTTATACTTAATTGTAATTGTTGTTTTAGGTTTATGTAGGTTGTATTTTTTTGGTACTTTTTTTTATTCGGAATAAAGTTGTAAGATATAATGTTTGAGACTTGTATTTTTTGTTTGAATGAAAAAATGCAACCTAGTTTTGCATCTCTCTCTCTCTCTCGTGTGGTGCGCAAGAAATTAATTTTCATTACAATTCGGGCAATTAATTCAAATTTATTACAATTCGGGCAATTAGTTAAAAAGAGTAAGTTAATTAAATTTTTTTTTTGTTTTTTTTCCTTATTTACATAACAAACAAAATAAGGAATTAAGCGGGCCGGCACGGAACGATTAAGTAAACGGGCCGGCACGACACAATTAAGTAAACGAGCACGGCACGACACGTCTCAAAAGATTAAGCGGGCCGGCACGACACGACACGATTAAGTAAGAGGGTCGGCACGGCCCGACACGATTTAAATAAACGGCACGACACGACACGATTAAGTAAACGGGCACGACACGGCACGGCACGAGTCAGACGATTAAGCGGGTCGGCACGGCACGATTAAGTAAGTGGGCCGGCATGGCACGGCACGGCACGAATGAAGAAAAATGGCACGGCACGGCACGAAAAAAATAGGCACGGCACGATTTGGCACGGCACGGCATGGCACAATTAAGGAAACGGGCACGGCACGGGCACGGGCACGGTTGGCACGGAAGAAAAGCGGCACGGCACGGCACGACGGGCCTGTTTGACACCTCTAGAGAGATAGAGAGAGAAATGAAAAAAATGATGATGTTATCAAAACTAAAACTAAAACTAAACTGAGAAACGAATAGGACCCGATAATTTGAATCCAAATTAAGTTGTCAATCTTATTTTTGAATATTCGGGAAAAATTCACCGTCCTAATTTGTTGAGTTTTCCATTTGATAAAATCATATAAAATCAAGTGGGTGATTTTATCAAATGAAGTAAAGGGGTGCTAAAATCACCCCTTGATTTTGGCAAAACCAAGTGTGATTGTGCTAAAATCAAGGGGTGATTTTAGCACTCCTTCACTTCATTTGATAAAATCACCCACTTAATTTTATCAAATGTTGATTTTATCAAATTGAAAACTCAGAATTTGGTCCCCATGAAGATAGAGGCCTAGCATACTACGGTATAACATGATAAACATTATCGTTAGGGGATTAAGACTCCAAGTCGAAAAAGGACTCTACTACTCCAAATGCTTATAAAAACTAATCATGCAATCTGAAGGAGGTATGTAATTCCAAACATTCGTTAATTTTTGTTAGTTACCAAATCTTGGATGAGAAAGCTTGATCCCTTTGATGTTCTTTTTTGCGTTTCGGGACTCCTATTACCTTGATTCTTCCCAAAATTCAACAAATCTACAGAGAGGACTGAGGAGTGGACCCCTTTAATTGGGATATTTTGGTTGAAGTCCAAAAGAATTCACTGTCCCTTTGTTGACTGATTATGTGATTCTTTATGATTGCCGTGTCTACTTTTGCAGTTCCGAGCCATTTTGTGCTCACTTCGACTAATTTAGAGGTTCTGAAGTTAATAAGCGGACAAACTCTTCAGCTTTGGAATTTTGGCCAAATTCTTATAATTCGTAATTCGAACATGCAATCTCATGGAAGGAAAACATTATATTTGCACCCCAAAAAAAAAAACATTATTGCTTTATGATGCCCATTTGGCCAAACCCATGAGATTTACAACGTGAAACATGATGGATGGTTGCCATCTCCCTTGTCTTGTTGGTACCGTGTCACTTTTCTCACATGTTGTGTTATGCGTCTTTACCCAGTGGGGTTTGGTGTTTTGCGTCTTTACTAACTTTATTAGATAGCTAGAAGTAACCACTAGTGGGGCACAACGAAACACAATTACAATTGACACACACACAAAAAAAAAAAAAAAGTGTCAGCAAGAGTTCGGAAAATTACTGGACAATTAGGTTGCGCATCTTTCCAATGCTAGTATGGAGTATTAACTAATTACTAGGAAACTTCGCTACACTAACCTGGATTAATAGAGTTCTCCCAAATATTCTTTAGGAGAAAGATGATTGTAAAAATACCAAAAACAGTTAGGGAAAATGGGATCCGAGGGGTGCTGTGCACACCTCGGCCGTCCGATTGTATTTTGGACGGTCCGGATGCATTCGACAATTTTAATTTAATTTTGATTTAATTTTGAGCTTGTGTTTGGGTAGCAAGTTCTTCAAATTTTGGAGGCACATGCCCTTGTCATTTGTTAGCTTGCATTTGGTAACTTGATAATCAGTTTTCGGAAAAAGAAAGAAAGTGGTGCTCCTTTGTGTGGTGTTTCAATGTGAAAAGGGTGAAAGCCCTAAGTCCAGCCTTCTTTTGGTCTATTTTTCAACAGCTTGTGCGTGAACTTTGGGGTTGATTTGTCTCTCTTTTTGGGGTTCCATTTGTGCGTCAACTTTGGGGTTGATTTGACTTTGTTTTTGCGTCTCCACTTGTGCGTGAACTTTGGGGTTGGTTTGTCTCTGGTTTTGGGTCTCCATTAGCAGCAGTTTGTAGGGGTTTATTCACTAAAAGTTGCAGAGGTCTTTCCTTTTTTTTTTTTTGATAACCGAGGAACAGCTCTACAATAGGCCATTAATTGGACCCACTACACGACCCAAACCTTGGAGGAAGCTGGCGCAACCCACAGCGATCACGGCCCCACTTGAAGACAGGGTACTTACGCTGTGGGGAATCGAACACCTGACCAAAGGGACTACCCCTAAAGTCAGGCACTCGCCTTAACCACTGGGGTAACCCCTGGGTGTGTAGGTCTTTCCTTTTGCTTGTTATAACTTTATTGAGGGTGATTTGTAGAATCTTTTTAACTCATTTGCAAAACTTTGGTGATAGTGTAATTGGAGTCCCGTGGACGTACCTTAAATTTTGGGGGAATCACGTAAAAATCGCTTGTGTCTCGCTTAATAGTTGCTTGCGCATTTGGGGATATTATTCGATGTGCATTTTATTCTTCCTCTGCGATTTATTTTTTTTGGTGCAATGGAAACAGTCCTCCGTGATTTATACTTGTTCCATGCTATTTTTCCCCGACAGTTTGTAGGGAGGTCTCTTTGGATGTTTTTTTAATAAAACTATGGGTACAACATTTTAGTGTATGCCAAATGAACACCGCTTTCGTGGAACCCATTACAGGGTTTCACACAAATGATCGGAGCCACTTAATATTTTTAAAACACTTTATTAAGGGAAACTTTAAAAAATTTAGCTCATTTTAACATCAGTAAGGACTTGATCGGTGCTTCGCCCAATTTATTGACATGAAATTAGGCAACTAATAGGACGAGGCCTTATCGATGTTAAAATGAGCTTATTTTTCTATTTTTATAGTGGTCCTTGAAAAAGTGTTTTAAGAATATTGAGCGACTCTGATCAGTTATGCGGGACCCAAAGGCTTTGTTTGGTTTGGGTTTTGAGGGAGGGCTTTGGAGGTAATGAGTAAAGAGAGATAGAAAGAAAATTTTATTGGGGACCATGCAGGGTGGGTCTTGAGACCAAAACCGAACAATGTGGAAATCAGTTTCAAGGAATCGGTGTACATTTGGTGTACACTAAAGTGTTGTACCCGCAACAAGACTCGTTTTCTTTTTGCACTACGAAAAAAGAATTTCATTACTCCAAAGTTAACAGGATACAATGGATGAAAATGGGGTAGAAAAAGCATCACCAACGGGAGGGAAACATGCCAACTAGGTTGGCACCTAACTCTCCCGATAATCATTTGCAAGAGGCTCCAAAATAAAGGCATGGTTGGCAAGCAGCCAATCCACCAGCCATTCCAAACAACAACTTGGAAACATAACAGAATTGTAAGGTTATGTTAGGGATTTGATTTTGAATATGATGTTTTTGAATGAATTTCAATTTCATTGATAAACATATTTATGCGAGATTGATTATTTTTTGAGATAAAATGGATACTGTCTATTTGTTTTTATTGGGCTAATTTAGTTTACAAGGTACAGGTACATGGGTCAAATTTAACGTTTAGACCCAAGATTTTCGAACCCCAAAAGGTCGGTATATGATTCCTTCTTAATGGTCATCCATTTTTCTAAGTGGTTCTTCAATCTTATGACCACTTGCTGTTCTAATTCTCCCACGAAGAATTGATTTGGGCTATAGACAGATTGGGGTCTTCTTTGGGCCATGTGGTATTTGATTAAGGGCTTTTTAACAGCCACTCCACTTTTTGGAGGAAATGCACAACGCACTCTATTTGTTCCAATTTTGTGTCGGAAAAAATCAAATAATCAATACAAAAGAATAAAATCACAGCCCACTGGATCAAGCCCGCATAGGTGCTCCGGATGCAGGGTTGGAAGACCGCCGGGATGACCAGCCGGCAGTCCGGATGGTTCACGGAAACAGGGCAGCTTGCTTTCTAGTCGTGCTCTGTTTCTACTCTTTCTCTAGGTTTAATCATGGGACCAAGCTTATTACTAAAATCTTTCGTGCTCTAAAAATTTAGAATTCTATTCCACACTTGCAGTTATTATTTTCCTAACTAAATTTGAAATTTGCAGACCCAATTTGATTTACCAATATTCACTGAGATAAGGCTCCAATTAATGCAAACTATGGCGAAAGGGATTACATTTTCAAATATATGCTTTGTGATATAAAAGTTTGTGTGTGTACATTTTGACTTTATTTACAGGAAGCCGTATCAGAGATGGCAAAGAAATCAATTAGTTGTTCGTTGGGTCGCAAAAGGAAACATTGCAATCAACGTGTTGAACGTTGGAGTTGAAGCGGCTGAAAAGAGAGGATCTCTGGAATCATCATTTATCTATTTAAAGAGAAGTTATCCCGAGAATTTTTTTACGAATTCTCTCATCAAGGGGAATTAATTTTATCATACATTAAAAGTACAAGTTTGACATATTCACCGTACAGTTTCTTCTTCAGACTTGAGAGAGAGTTTTCACCGTAGATTCTATATACTCTCAAGCCTACACTTGTAAATTCACCCTTTCATAGAGGAATTGAATCGCACCACTTATAAACCCACCTTGTGAGAGAGAGGGAGAACCCTGCTTGACCAAATCCTAGACCTAAATTAATGGGTTGCCCCAAGCGTAGGGCTGAGACCGGTGTAGCACAATATCCGGTAAGACCGGAATCGAATCTACAGAGAAGGTGGAGAGTGCTTACTAAAAACTCGGATTGTAAGGTTTAACACGGCTCTTAGGTAGCCACCCTTTGCAATTTGATGGGAAGAATTAACTAGACTAGAGTGAATCTGGTTTTACTTAAATTATTTAAAAAAAGGTACGGTCGTAGGGCTCATAACACAAGTGACCAGGTCCGGACATTCCCTGCTCCATTCGGTGTTCCAAAGAAAACATTTGATTTTAGAGAGAAAAAGAAACCCCGAAAGATGCGAATCCTCGCGGTTGTCATTTCCCATGTACAGCGAAGAACAGGTTTTGGTCCCCCGTTCCCCGCGTTACATGGGCTCCGACAAAGCCCGGATTCGTCCAACGGAAGTTCTTTAATAACCTAAAATTGCTTTTTCCATTATTGATTTTGAAAATAGGAGCAAGAACGTACCCAGCCCTGGCCACGGTGTGTCAATCACCCCGCGACCATACCTATGCGACTACTCACTCATATTAACTTGAACAACTAATAAAAATCTGAAATAACACATGCTTTTATAATTGAATATGGATTAAAACGGAAGATTCGAAAGCAAAACACGGACAAACTCTCGTGAACTGAGATTAATGTAAATAAAACGAAAGTTACCGAAGCAATACTTGAATCTGCGAACTAAACTTCAAAAACTCCAGTCAAAAGATCTCCGGAAAGTAGAATCTCAAAAAGAACTAATCGGCTGCTAATTGGAAGAAAAGAAAACAAAGTTCGAACCCTAATTCGTCCTCAAAATGAGGTATTTATCCCTTTCCCGAAGTCAAAACACGTGCAAAATCCACCGCCCAATTTAAGCCTACCGGTATCGATACAGGCAAAACTCTGTATCGATACCCAGAGCTTCTGTTCGCTCAATGCTGCCTAGGTATTGATACAGGCAAAGCCCTGTATCGATACCGAGACCTCCAAAATGCTCTTCCAGCTTGTTTACTCGTCCTTACTTGGGTCCCACCGGTTCCCAACATGCCCGATGTCTTGTGTCCACTTCGCGTGCTCCTCCGGCCTGTTTCCTACAATTTAATCATAACAATACCAAGCAAAAGATAACACCGCATCAAGTGGAAAATGGAATAAATTGCGCCTCTAATGCGCTAATTCGCCTTACTTAGGCGCTTATATCTGTGACATTGCGCGACTATCAAACTCAATTCAATCCACTGTGTTGTCAGTTGGGATTTTGTTCTCTGAAATAATTTGGGTTATCTATTTTGTTGGAAGCTTGTAACTGGTCTGCGTGTACCAGTGTGGTGAGTGTGTGAACTGGCTGGTCCATATCAGATCAGTGAGTTCAGGGATGGAGTCAGGGGGGGGGCAGAGGGCGGTCGCCCCTGAGAAAAAAAAAAACCTCTAGTATTATATAGGAAAAAAAAATTCCTATGAAGTATATAGGTTCGCCCCTACAAAGAATTTTGAGGAAAAAAATCAAATAGTGGTGGCCTTAAACATTAGTTTCTATACATTATGGGTTAAGATATAGCTAATAATAAAATTGAAGGTTTAATATCGTGAATACAATTAGTCCAAATTTTCCTCCCACAAAACTTCCCAATCGCTAAAGGCTTCAGCCTTTAGGCTACTGGCGGCTCTTCAAAAAAAGAAAAGAAAAGGCTGCTACCTACGATACCCCTTTTGGATGTTCGACTACGAATATTTTATATTCAGGTACCTATTTCAATCTTCAATCCCTTGTATTTCTATTGACTGTTCCTACTGCTAATCATTCATATGTTTTCGGTTCGTTATCTAGGGTTTTTTTTCATATTGCCGACAAAAAAAAAATAAAAAATCATCACATTACTTATTACGGAAAGAACAGATTACCAATAAGAACGAAAGAAGACTATGGAAATCAAAGACAAGATGTGTATTGGTCACATCTTGGATAACGAGAAAGAATATACAAAACAATTGTTTTGTAGAACAATACCTATCTTGTTACAAAATTACATATGCATCTGATTGACAAAAATTACATATGCATCTGTTACCAATTCTTTCATTTGGATTAAATTACTGCTTTTATGGGCCTATTAGAATAACAATGATTAATTTAATGATTAGTTAGTGTTTCAGAAAGGATGTCAAATAGTATACTCTATTCGCAATTTGAAACGAGCTGGAGACACAAGATGGGGTTCTCATTTCGGTTCTATTTCTAGTTTGATGGATTTGTTCAATGCAACTTGTTTAGTGTTGAAAGACATCATCAATGATCCAGATACTACTGGTAAACAACGTTCTGAATCTGATGGAGTTTATGATGCCATTACCTCTTTTGAATTTGTATTCATCTTACATCTAATGAGGGAGACCATGGAGTTCACTGATGATCTTTGCCAAGCTCTACAACGTCAATCCCAAGACATATTGAATGCAATGCATTTGGTGACCACAACGAAAAAGCAAATTCAAAAATTTAGAGAAGATGGATGGGTTCCTCTCTTAGAGAAAGTTATCCTATTTTGTGAGAAACATGAGATAAATGTTCCTGATATGACTGCTCCTTATACAGCTGGTCGAGGTCGTGTTCGAAAAGATAATATCAACATTGAGCATCATTTTCGGGTTGAAGTTTTTACATTTACAATCGATTCACAATTGCATGAGTTGAACAACAGGTTTAAAGAAGATACAATGGAGTTGCTCGTTCTTAGAACATCTTTAGATCCTCGGGATGGCTATAGATCATTCAACATTGAAGATGCTTGCAAGCTTGCAGAGAAGCATTATCCTAAGGATTTCACAGAGCAAGAAAAACTACATCTGAAATTTCAGTTGCAAAATTATAAGCTTGACGTTTCTAATCATCCAGAATTTCAAGATTTGTCAACGATTTCAAAGTTGAGTGAAGTGTTGGTGAAAACAAGGAAGTCCACGATATATCCTCTTGTCTACAGGTTGATTTGCCTTATATTAACTTTACCAGTTTCGACTACAACGGAACGCGCATTTTCAGCTATGAAATGTGTGAAAACTAGACTTCGCAACAGGATGGAGGATGAACTTTTAGCAAGTTTCTTGAACACATACATAGAGAAGGATATTGCAAGGGGGTTTGATGCTGATTCTATTATCGATGCTTTTAGTGACATGAAGGAGCGTCGAGTGCAATTGAAGATGCCTTGTTTTACTAGATAGGCCGAGGTGAGTCGTTACTGCTTTTGCAATCTATTAATTTATAAAAGCTTATTATTTATGCATGAAGTATTGCTATTTTGTACTCTTTTGAGTTTTAATGTACTTTCGTTAATATTTAGTGCGCTTTTTTTTTTTGGTCTCGAATACATATTCGCCCCTGCATAGTGAGATTCCTGGCTCCGTCCCTGAGTGAGTTGATCTTTGGTGTTTTGACACTCAAGATTCTAATGGGATCGCATCCGGGGGAACTCATTTCAAACCTCTACTCATCGGTTGACAACAAACGCACACAATTAGCAGAAGTCTTGGATCATCGTCTCTCACTTCCAACAAGTCAAAAGCCAAAAGATGAAGTGGATTCCATTTTGAATCTAGTAATATGGCACCTGCCGATCCAAATTCTAGACCTACATTGAATTACCTATATCCACTTAAAAGGCTAAGCTTTGCATTTTGGGACTCCTATTACCTTGATTCTTCACAAAATTCAACAAATCTACAGAGAGGACTGGACCCCTTCAATTGGAATCTTTTGGTTGCATGAAGTCCAAAAGCCCTTTGGAATTCACAATCGCTCCGTTGATTCTTTTTGATTGCCGCATCTATTTTTGAAGTTCAAGTGTGAAACATGTTTTTAGTCATTTTCAATTTTTTTTAGTAACTAATGTCAAGACCAGCTTGTGTGCACTTAGACTAATTTAGAGGCCATGAAGTTAACAAGCGGGCACACTCTCCAGTAGTCTCAAGCTTTGGAATTTCTGTCTTTGTATAATTAGTATTTCGAACATGCAACCTCATGGAAAGAAAACATTATTGCTTTCTCATGCCCATTTGGCCAAACCCCGTTGCTTTCTTGCGTGAAACATGATGGATGATTGCCATCTCCCTTTTCTTGGTGGTACCGTGTCACTTTTCTCACATGTGTTTTGCGTCGTTACCAACTTTATTAGGGGTTTGGTGGGGATGATTTGTGTTAAACTTGCTGTATCATCTTCTCAGGTTAATAAAAATAAAAAATTGTCCCGTCCACATCCCCTGGCTCCAGCACTAGGTCACGTAATCTTTTAAGATTCTTCGATTTTAATCGTATGCTCTAAACTTCTGATCTCAATCCCTGTTCTTGCTCTCGCTTTCTCTAAACGCTTACTATGTAACCTCTGGGTTTGGTACTCTATTGTTAACCAAAATGTCACTTCTAGTCCTTATTATTTGAATTTGGCTTCAATAAATATTTAACTTGAACATGCCCTATCAACAACTTGGCAAGGGAATTTTCCGAACTTGGTTTGTATTGGGTCCCTCCTTGTTCTTATTTTGTGGTGCCCAATAATTTTTGTATTAGCCCAATTTGATTTGGCCTAAAAAGAATTAATTTGTGAGCTTGTGTTTGGGTAGCAACACTACTACAATAATGGTTAAAGATGACACACCAAAAATTGAAACAATGACAGTTTTTGTAAAACTGTCATCGAAAATATGAGGGTAGAGTTTTGATGTCAGTCTATCCTAAAAACTGTCATCTTTGCGATATAAGATGACAGTTTATAATAAAAGTGGCATTATTATCTATTTCTTTAATGTCAGTTGTTGCTTAGAACTGACATTAAAACAAGGCGCTTCCAGAAACCCATATGGATAACCTTTGAATGTCATTTTTCCTTAAAAGTGACATTGAAACAAAACCCTTTTAATGTCAGTTTTAATTAGAACCGACTTTGAAATTGATCATAAAAGATGACTGTCAAAAAGTGTCATTAAACGTATAAGATGACAGTTTAAAACTGTCATCTTATATTAAATCTAAAACTGACATAAAAAGTACTCAACTTAAAATTTTTCGAAAATACAGTATAAATATTTTTGTTGGTCTTTTGTCAACAACAAGCGTGCTAGCTCAGTTGGTAACATGCGCGCGCGCGAGGAGGTCAAGGTCTTGAGTTCGAGTCCTGGGGCAAGCAAATATTATCTAACTACACAAGTGCTAGGTAGGCGCCACACAAGTGCCATGAGGGTGCCATGTGAACTCCACTGGGCGCTCTTGTGAGGGCGGCCACACGAGAGCCACGTGTTCGAACTAGAATTGGATTTTTTTTAATTTTTAGAATGGAGGATAGATAAGATGACAGTTTAAAACAGTCATCGTTGATTGTAAAGATGACGGGTTTACACTGTCATCTTATTGCAAAGATGACAGGTTTAAACCGTCATCTTATATGTTTCAATGACGTTTTTTGACTGTCATAACAAATCTAGACTTTTAATGTCAGCTCCAAAGATGACAGTTTTAAAACTGTCATCTTTTGTGATTCATGACACCTTTTAACTGTCATGGTTTAAAGTTTTTGTAGTAGTGCAAGTTCTTCAAATTTTGGAGGCACATGTTTTGCACATGCCCTTGTCATTTGTTTGCTTCCTTTGGAAGCCAAAGGAAGACTTGAAGTACATTTGGTACTCTGATAATCAGTTTTCTGAAAAAGAAAGAAAGTGGTGCTCCTTTGAGTGGTGTTTCAATGTGAAAAGGGTGAAGGTCTAAGTCCAGCCTTCTTTTGGTCTATTATTCAACAGCTTGTGCGTGAACTTTGGGGTTGATTTGACTCTGTTTTTGGGTCTCCATTTGTGCGTGAACTCTGGGGTTAATTTGAACATGTTTTTGACTTTGGGGTTGATTTGACTCTGTTTTTGGGTCTGCACCCCAACACTTATCGATGGTAATACAGTTGCAAAAAGTGTATTACCGTCGCTAAAACCTATTTGCGACGGGGTTGCGACGGGGAAAGGGGTGGCAAAAGCTTTTTGCAACGGGTCAAACCCGTCGCAAATAGCCAAACCGTATTTGCGACCGGAAAATGAAGCATTTGCCACAAGCACTTACCGTTGCAAAAAAATACCAAATTTTATTAGCCACAGCATGTTCCCGTCGCAAATAATAGAAAAATTCCCACAAAAAAAAAATCTGCTCCTGAAACCTTTTGAACCATATTATCCAAACAAAACCAAACTTTTTAATTAGATACCAACAAAATTGTCATTACAAAGAATACAAAATAATAAGTCTTCCCTTTTCATAGGCAATTGCACTCAAAATAAGATTAAGTCAGGGGGAAAAAAAGATGAACAAGTCATACAGACTAAATGAGCCCCAAAAATGAAGAGTGTGCCTTCACCGAGCACTTATTTTTCCCGAGCATCTGCACATATAGAAGCAACATTAGTTGAAAACTAGAGAATAATATGACAGCATCAAAGAATGAAACTATGAGATAGGTATTACTTAATCGTTAAAAATGTATAAACAATAGGTACCACCTCTTACCAATAAAGCAGTTCTTCGGCAAGCATTGGAGAAGATTTCCCTTTAACCTCCTGTGGAAAGAAGAAAATAAATCGAAAAAGTAACCTCACACAGCCTCGCTAGTATCTAACAATTATCTGAATTCACAAAGAAAAGAAAAAAGGAAACCAACTTATTTGCTAGGGATCGGACAATCAAACATGATTAAAAAATTCCTATGCCTATTGAAGGAATGACCAAAGCAAAGTATGTACTCCTTATCTTAACATCAAAGCTTTTGCATCCCTTGGACGAGATCATGAGTGTAAATTGAGGTACATTAAGACACTCGTCACCTTGTAGTGTGAGTACTACAAGAAGCCCCAACATAGGCATACCATGGAGCTTGCTATAGGGAGACTATTGGTGCTCTTATGATATAGTTTTATTGCTAATAACAGATTGTGAATTTTTTTTTAGCATTTTTGCAGCTTCACAGGTCGTGATCGCAATCTATTAGGGGATATATATTTTTTGATAATATGTTTTGTCATGGAAGTGCCAAAGGGGGAGATTGTTAGGCCCATAGTGCATAGTTTGTTTGTGTTGGCAAATTCCACGACAAAACACTCATTTACTTGTATCCCTATTTATCGAGTTGTAATTTATTTCTTTTTATTTTTAGAATGTCTGTTTAGGAAGTGGAAGGAAATCAATTTGTTGTGTAACGGGGGACCGTGAGTGTGTAGTCCATCAAAGTGCACGGTATCAAAGTGCTTGGTATATTTGGAAGGTTTTGCACAGTATATGGGGCCTAATTAAATTGGAATATTGGAGTGATTTGAGGCTAATCAAGATTGGAAAGATTTATTACTACGAGAGAAATCTTCCTCAACATAGAAAGATTTTGGAAAGATTTTGAAAGTCATGTTATAAGGAAAGCAATTGGCAGCCACTTTATATAAAGGAGGGACTAGGGAGTTAGTCGAAGAAAGGTATGACCCACATATCAGAAGAAAAAAATGACGTCTGCGGCTTGCAAGGTGATAACATAGAGGTCACGGTTGGAGAGAAAGAAATCAAGCTTTGGTCTTTTATTATTTTAGATTTCAGGAAGTTTATTGGAGGACCTGAGATTCAAGGCATGCGGCAGTCAACCACTTGGTGCGGTGTACGTGGATTTGGCAAAACAGTCTTGGGTTAGTCGGTGAGGATTCACGATTATATTATTGAGATTGTTTTGTAACTGCACAATGGTAATTTTTAGTGCGTTGATTTCCTCCCGTGGTTTTTACCCTTTTTAAGGGGTTTTCCACGTATATCGTTGCGTTCATCGTTTACTGTTTTATAATTCCTTTTATTTTGCTTGTTAAGTATTTCGATAGCGAAAAAGGAATTTTCAAGTTTCGTGAAGTTCCAAAACGATGTAAGCATTACACAACTTTTTGGGTCCAATAACTAAATAAGAGTAAAGTAGTAAACTCACAAGTGCGGGTTTTGGTTAAGAGTGTGAGAGGCCCACAACCATACGTCACATGCTCCAACACCATTGAATAAATAGTCCTAGCTATAGGCCAAGCTCATCTAGTGAATTACAAGTTGAATCATTCAGGGAAGTACCAAAGTTTTTGTTGACCAACATAAGAATTACTCTGAAAACTAACAAATCTGAAGATGGACCAGACAATAGTCATAGAGCGATAAGAGAACAATGCTGAAATTATAAACAATATACCGTGATCACTTCCCAAAGCCAATTGTCCTATTGCACAAGAGTAACCCTGTCAAAAAAGCTGAGAAATGATACGTACAATCCACAAATCCTATGAAACGATCTCTAGGACTTTGTTCGCTTTGGGTTTTTTAGATCCACCCCCTCTTTCAGCACGGTGATCTTTAAGTAAGTTTTTTCTCTAATTAATACTCTAATAATTTCTCTATTAATCTCTCTCCACTCATTATTCTCAAAACCTAAACCAAATAAATGCTTAAGATCCCTGCAATTTCTTTAACTACGGACAATATGAATAATATCACTTTTCCGGAATCTCATAAAATGGTACGGTCGGTGAGTGCATCTTCATTTATCTTTTTAATTTTTATTTTTTTTAAATCAAAGGTGTGTTGTATGAACAAAACTCTTAAAACGTTGACCCAAAATTGAGTGCTAATAAGTATAAAACCGACAAGGCTTGTTCAACTCGGCTAAATGGTCTGGTCGGCCTAATATCTCCAAAATGTCATGGATGACTATAAATCTCTGGTTCCATATCCTAAACAATATATATAGGTAAATTAGGACTCTCCTACACTACCTAAGCTTCCACGAGGATAAGCATAACTGTCCAACCTAAGCTTTTGAATTTGGCCTTCGTATAATTCGAACATGTAACTTCATAGAAGAAAAACATTATTGCTTTCTCATGTCCATTTGGCCAAACCCCGTGGAATTTCCAGTGAAACATGATCGATGACTGTCATCTCCCTTTTCTTAGTGGTACCGTGTCACTTTTCTCACGTGTTGTGTTTTTCGTCTTTACCAACTTTATTAGGGGCTTGGTGGGGGATGATTTGTGTTAAACTTGTTGTATTATCTTCTTAGGTCAATAAAAAGAAAATTCGTCCCGTCCATATCCCTGGACTCCTGACCTAGGTCACTTAATCTTTTAGTAAGATGCTTCGCTTCTCTCTTAATCGCTCGCTCTACACTTCCAATCTCAATCCTCGTTCTTGCTTTCGCTTTCTCTAAAGTATGCCCATTATGTAACCTTTGGGTTTGGTACTCTACTATTAACCGGAATGTCACTTCTAGTCCTTATTATTTGAATTTGGCTTCTACAAACAATTAACTTGAACATGCCCTAATACTTGGCAAGAGAATTTTCTGAACTAGGTTTGTAGTGAGACCTTTTTGGATGTTTCCCATTTGAAGTGATCAATAATAATGTTATTGATTGGCAGAAAAATTAAACGAAGTAAATAAATTGAAAGGTAGGATTTTACCGTTTTACCCTCTGTCATTGGGTTAGATGCCTAAAATTTCTATTAAACAGACTTTAGGAATTTGTTTGCGTTGTTTTTTTTTTTTTTTTTTTTTCCAGATCCATCCCAGCGTTGTTTTAATAAGTTTTTCCCCTAATTATTACTCTAATTTCTCTATCAATCTCTTTCCACTCATTACCCGAAAAACATTCCTCAAAAGCTAAACCAAATAAATGCTTAAGACCACTGGTATGAACAATATCATTTCAAAAACACAATTTCCAGATTCGTCGCCTACAATACCTAAGCCTCCACTGGTATAAGCAAAATAGTCCAACACTTATTGTTGAGGACTCCGGTCACTGGACTCAACTCCCGACAATCCTCCATCATAGTCCTAGCATGACTCTACTGTTAGAACACTGGTGCTGAATCTGGTAGTAAGAAGAACAAAGAACAGAATGCTTCAAGGCACGTTAAACACGCTTTCCTTAAGACGTAATTCGCCCCCACCAAATCTAGGAATTTGATGTGCACCGGGTTACTAGCGAATCGCCTCCAGGATACAATGAAGCCTAGGACTTTAACCTAATGCCTTGCTGCGTTTGCACTAACGAAGGAAGGCCCGAATCCCTTCAGATTTTTCTAGTCGAACAAGAATCTGAATTCTATTTTCTGCAGGACGATAGAACTCAGGAAAAGTATGAAAAACACTATACGAGAAGTACTTGAGAGCCTTAGAATAGAGGAGAGATTGCTGGAAAGTTTCTGTACTTAAAATGGCTGCAAATCTGCCATTTTATAGAAGGGAAGAGAAGTGACTTTTCAAATGAAGAATTGTGACTGTTAGGATTTGAATCTAACAGTCACTAACTGCCACTTTCTGCCAGCAAGTAACTGCCATAATCTGCCAGCAATAACTGCCATATTGCAGTTATTATTACAGCCTTTCAAGGTTTAAATATAAACCGTCGGATCACACCTCTTCACCATTCTATCAATCTATTTATCCCTCCTTGTTGATAGGATATGATCTCCACCACACGATCGCTACCACAAGTCTTACGACTGTCCGATCGAAATAAACAAGGCAATTCAAGACTTCATAAATATATATAAAACACCCAAAACAGTTTTAAGTACATATTTCTGTATATTTGAAAATATCCCAACAATCCCCCACCATTTTCAAAAATACTGAAAATCTTCTTGACTAGACTAGGAAAACTAACGCATACATGAAGGTGTATTTCGGACTTGAACCTTCACTTAGTGCTAACATATCAAAGTCAACCAGGATGGCCTAGTAGGCAAGCTTTGAACTAGCTATCCTATATGGACAACCGGACATATCGCACACATTAGTTTTCTTCTCTTTAGGTGATTCATACAAGCTGACCCGTGGATTGGCCTTGGGTCTATATCCTGTTTCTTGAGTGCTTTAGAGACTGCCCAAGTCGCATAGAGAGCGGCACCACCCCCACACTCATATAGGTAGACTTATCAGAAGTGTCCCAATAACTAAAACACTCCAACTAACCTTGTTATAAGTCTATTAAGAGTTTAATGCTCAACCTCCTCCTTTACACATTACTAGTACCAAGCACTTTTTCCTTTGGGACAACTAGTATATTTTATAGTGCTTGCAACCACTACATATGATGTACTTTGGCTCATTGAACTCAAGACTTGATGTTTCAAGTGTTGAGATGAGTTTCCATCATTGGTGATTAATCATGTGGGCTTAAGTCCCATAAGCATTGATGTTTTAAACACCAAATCCCTTGCAAGTCCTTTGGTTAGTGGATCTGCCAAATTCTGGCTAGATCTCACAAAATTTGTGGTTATTACACCATCTGTTAGTAATTGTCTCACAACACTATGTCTTAGGCCAATGTGCCTAGACTTTCCATTATATATTTGGCTATAGGCCCGTGACAGTGTAGCCTCACTATCACAATGCAAAGATATAGGTGGCACTGGTTTAGGCCAAATAGGAATTTCCAATATCAAATTCCTCAACCACTCAGCCTCTTTGCTACACGAAGCCAAAGCTACAAATTCAGCCGCCATGGTGGAGTCTGTAATCAAGCTTTGTTTCTTAGAACCCCAGGAGATAGCTCCTCCTCCGAGAGTGAAAATCCACCCACTAGTCGACGCGTGATCATCCCGATCTGATATCCAACTCGCGTCCGTGTATCCCTCTAAGACTGTGGGATATCCACTATAACATATTCCATAATTCATGGTGTGCCTCAAATATTTCAACACCCTTGTTACAGCATTCCAATGGATCATGCCAGGATTACTTGTATATCTACTAAGTTTTCCCACAGCGAAAGCAATGTCAGGTCGTGTGCACGTCATAGCATACATTAAACAACCGATTACCTTGGCATATCTCAATTGATCAACGATTCTACCAGTATTAGGATATAACTTCACATTTGAATCGAAAGGTGTAGTCATAGGTTTGCAATCAAACACGTCAAATTTCTTGAGTACCTTCTCAATGTAGTGTGATTGTGAAAGAGTAATACCATCACTATTTTTGACTATTCGAATACCCAATATAACATCAGCAACACCCATGTCTTTCATATCAAAATTAGATGACAAATATATCTTTACATTGTTAATGCTGTCCATATCTGTACCAAATATCAACATGTCATCTACGTACAAACAAATAATAACTCCTCTACCATTATCAAATTTGCTGTAGACACATTTATCAGATTCATGTATTCTGAAACCATTAGATACAATGACTCTATCAAATTTCTCATGCCATTGTTTAGGTGCCTGTTTAAGACCGTATAGAGACTTTATTAACTTACAAACTTTATGCTCTTGTCCAGGCATAATAAAACCCTCAGGTTGTTCCATGTATACTTCTTCGTCTAATTCACCATTTAGAAAAGCAGTTTTAACGTCCATTTGGTGAATTTCCAGTTCATAGATAGAAGCCAAAGCAATAAGCAAACGAATAGTAGCAATTCTAGCAACAGGGGCATAAGTGTCAAAATAATCTAAACCTTCCCTTTGTTTAAATCCTTTTGCAACTAATCTCGCTTTAAACTTATCAATTGTACCATCTACTTTCATTTTCTTTCTGAAAATCCACTTGCAACCAATAGGTGTACAACCACGTGGTAGGTCAACTAATTTCCAGGTTTTGTTGCCCATTATCGAGTCCATTTCGTCATTAATAGCCTCTTTCCAAAAGGCAGCATCTTGAGATTTCATAGCCTCATCAAATGTGAGTGGGTCTGATTCTACTGAAGGTGTAATCATAGTTTGTTTAGAGTGTGTGTCTCTTGTACCTTCTACCAAATAAACAACAAAATTTGGACCAAAAGATTTTTCCGTCCTCCTCCTCTTACTTCTCCTGAGTTCACTAGGTTCATCAACTACAGGTTCTGAGTGTGATACTACGTGAGGACTGGCATCGTTAATCTTGGGTATAGATGTGAATCTGGTTTCATAAAATTCAGCATTTCTAGATTCAATAACACTGTTAACCCCAACTGAGTCATTAGGTTCAGTTACTAGGAAACGATAGCCCTTACTATGTGATGCATATCCTATAAAAATGCATTCAATAGCTTTTTGTCCTAACTTCTTAATCTTAGGTTCAGGTAATCTGACTATAGCACGACAGCCCCAAACCTTGAAATGACTTAAGTTAGGTTTCCTGTTTTTCCACAATTCATATGGCGTGATCTTGGATTTCTTATGTGGAATACGATTCAAGATATAACATGCTGTCAATAAAGCCTCACCCCAAAAACCATTACTAAGTCCGGAATTAAAAAGCATAGCATTCGTCATTTCAACTAAGGTTCTATTCTTTCTTTCAGCAATCCCATTCTGTTGTGGTGTGTATGAAATGGAGGTCTCATGTATAATGCCAACAGACTCACAATATGCAGGAAAATGAAATTCCCCTCCCCTATCAGATCTAAGGCATTTGATCTTAACATCACATTGATTTTCAACTTCTGTTTTATATACTTGGAACCTATCTAGAACATCACTCTTTGCATGCATTAAATATACATAACAGAATCTGGAAAAATCGTCAATGAAAGTTACAAAATACTTTTTGTTTCCTATGGACGGAGTACTATGCATATCACATACATCGCTATGTACTAACTGAAGTAAAGTAGAAGTTCTATCAACTTTAGGAAATGGTTTTCGAGTCATCTTAGTATGCATACAAACACTGCATTTATCATTCATGTCATTTGCACATTTAGGTATTATTTCTAAATTAACCATATCAATCATTCTTCTAGAATTAACATGTCCTAAACGAAAATGCCATAAAGAAAAAGAATCAACGATATACGCAGAAATATTCATTTTATTAATGTTAAGCTTGAACATCCCCTCGTACACATAACCTTTTCCAACAAACACCCCTCCTTTGGACAGAATAAACTTGTCCGACTCAAACACAAGTTTGAAACCAAACTTGTTAAGAAGACTTCCTGAAACTAAGTTCTTCCTAACTTCAGGAACATGGTACACATCAGTAAGAGTAAGGCATTTTCCAGAAGTGAACTCCAAATCCACAGTTCCTTTGCCCTTGACTGCGGCTGTAGACGAGTTGCCCATATAGAGAACGCTGCCGTCCTCCACAGGTTCATAGTTCTTGAACGAACTTCTGTCTTTACAGACGTGCCTCGTCGCACCAGAGTCAATCCACCACGTGTCATCACCTTCGACAACATTGGCCTCAGATATCATGGCAACAAGCTTTCCAGAATTTTCAGTCCCTTTCTGTTTGTTCAGCCATGCACGGCACTCCTTTTTGAAATGCCCTGGTTTTCCACAATGGAAGCAAGAACCCTTCTTTTTCTTGAAGGGCTTTTGATTTGGTTTTTTACTCTGATTTTTGCTTGAGTCCCTGCCCCTCTTACGATTACCGCTGCCATTTCCAGATTGGAAGGCTTGTTTCGAACTCTGTCCTTCCTCCACCACATGGACCTTGGAGGATTGAGAGTCATGCTCTTCATTATTGTCTCTAGCCCGGAATTCCTCCTCAATTCGGAGATGGTTTCCCAACTCTTCGAGAGACAAATCCTCCTTCTTGTGTTTAAGACTCTTTTTGTAGTCCTTCCATGTCGAAGGAAGTTTGTCCATTACTGCAGAAACTGCAATGGACTCATCCATTTTCATGTCTTGTTGGTTGAATTGGTCAAGGATGTAGACAAGTTCATGAAACTGTTCAAGCACAGGACGATTATCAGTCATCTTAAAGTTAAAAAACTTAGATGCAAGGAATTTCTTACTAGTGGCGTCCTCCCTTAAATACTTAGCCTCTAGCGCAGCCCACACTTCTTTTGCTGTTGGTTTGTTCTGGTACAAGTCGAACAACGGGTCTGACATGGCATTCAAAATGTGACCCTTGCAAATGTAGTCGTCTTGTTCCCATTTCAGCCTTGTTCGGGCCTGTGCCATAGTCTCATTCTCACTTGCAGCAGGTTTGGGGGTAGTGAGAACATAGACAACCTTGAGACTTGAGAGAAGAAAGTGAATCTTCTTCTGCCAGCGCCTGAAATTTGCCCCATCAAACCGATCTAGTTTCACAATGTCCGAGGAAAATTGACGTAGTGATGAAGCCATGGAATTACGTCTTAAGATTGTTAGAACACTGGTGCTGAATCTGGTAGTAAGAAGAACAAAGAACAGAATGCTTCAAGGCACGTTAAACACGCTTTCCTTAAGACGTAATTCGCCCCCACCAAATCTAGGAATTTGATGTGCACCGGGTTACTAGCGAATCGCCTCCAGGATACAATGAAGCCTAGGACTTTAACCTAATGCCTTGCTGCGTTTGCACTAACGAAGGAAGGCCCGAATCCCTTCAGATTTTTCTAGTCGAACAAGAATCTGAATTCTATTTTCTGCAGGACGATAGAACTCAGGAAAAGTATGAAAAACACTATACGAGAAGTACTTGAGAGCCTTAGAATAGAGGAGAGATTGCTGGAAAGTTTCTGTACTTAAAATGGCTGCAAATCTGCCATTCTATAGAAGGGAAGAGAAGTGACTTTTCAAATGAAGAATTGTGACTGTTAGGATTTGAATCTAACAGTCACTAACTGCCACTTTCTGCCAGCAAGTAACTGCCATAATCTGCCAGCAATAACTGCCATATTGCAGTTATTATTACAGCCTTTAAAGGTTTAAATATAAACCGTCGGATCACACCTCTTCACCATTCTATCAATCTATTTATCCCTCCTTGTTGATAGGATATGATCTCCACCACACGATCGCTACCACAAGTCTTACGACTGTCCGATCGAAATAAACAAGGCAATTCAAGACTTCATAAATATATATAAAACACCCAAAACAGTTTTAAGTACATATTTCTGTATATTTGAAAATATCCCAACATCTACCTCCTACATCGCATATATATACAATCCTCGCACAGCAGGGATAGGTATTGAACTCTTGCACTTCATTTGGTTGAACTTGATTCTACTATCCTCCACAAATATACTGACTTAGGCATCGGAGGAGTGTTGGATCACACCGGTGTCAACTTCTTCTCTGCAGGTGTCGAAGGCTGAGCACACTGGAAAACGATTCATCAAGCGCGATTAGAGGTTTTTAGGTAAAGAAAGAAAAAATGAATAAATTTAACATTCTAACTTCTATGTGTTATGAAACTGACGCTATATAACGCAACCTTTTTTCTTTTCTTTAGTTAAAAAAAAAAAAAAAAAAACAAAAAAGGTTTACACAAACTAAATAAGGCACCGGGACTGCGTGAAACTCTACGGCCTCTGTTACCACGAAAAACACACTTTTTTGGTTTGCGAGTACATGGGAAGAGGAATCTTGGCGAATGTTTTGAAGAGAGAGAAGGATGCCAAGGAGTTTGATTGAAATGAGAGAATGAATGTAGTTAAAGGTGTGACTATGTTTTATCTTACTTGCATCATAACTGGGTGCCTCCCTTAATTCATAGAGATATATTGAGTGAATGTAGTTAAAGGTGTGGCTTTATCTCACTTTTTTTGGTTTATATAAATGGGTTACGCGGCATTGTTCCTGATGATCGGAGACGTTCACAATGTAGAGCTTGTCGAATACTACAAGTGTGCCCAAAAATTAGCTTCATCGGATACCGATAAGTGCGTCATTGGAACAGAAATACCTTGAAAAGAAATGGAACACAAATGGACACAAACACTGGATCAAAACTACTGAACCTTTTTTTTTCAAATTATTTGTGTTCCTATGAGGCACTTAATGATATCCGTTTTAGTTGATGTTTGGTACACTTGTAGTACTTGACGAGTTCTACGCGGTGAACATCTCCGATCGTCGGAAAGATGTCGGCTGAGCGCCGTGGGCCACACAGCACCCACTCGTTCCAGATATATCGAGCAAGAATGTATTGTTGCGGGCACATACGGATATATTGCTCCACGTACTTTAATTAGTAGTTCTATGGAAAATTTCAAAAATATGAGTTTCATGTACATCTTTACTGTCCTTATTTTGCGGTGAAGGCAATACAAATTGCAAGTATATCGGTATGATTCGATATTGAATGAACGCCTTTCGGTTTCACATTACGCGTTACATTCCTTAGGGTATGGAAAATTTTCGGCTAAAGATACTTGGAACTTCATCGCATTTTCAACTGCACGCGACAACAAAACCACATTTTCAAACAAGTTTAAAGTCATTTGTTCTTTTTCGAAGGCAACCGCTGCAAATTACGTACCATTGTTTATTTTGCTGCTTAGTCCTATGTACGAGTGAGGTCTAACATTTGACATTGTTGGTTTATTTTTTCCTTGACACGGCCAGAATTATCGTACACAATGGCAGTGACAAAAAAATGCGACGTGTACAGCTTTGGTGCCTCGTCTCTCACTTCCAACAAGTCAAAAGCTAAAAGATGAATTGGATTACATTTTTAATCTAGCAATATGGTGCTTATGAGCTGATCCAAATTCTAGACCTACCATGTAGGAGGTTTCTCAGGTGCTTGAGAATTGAGATGAAAGCTGTAGCTGCCAGAGAATCTCCAGAGTTAGTTGAGGAGTCGGTTTTTAAGTTTGTTAATTCTGTTAGAGAGGGAATTGAGCTAGATCAGAGATGAAGCCAGGATTCAAATTTGGAGGCGGTACCCAAAAAGAACAGTATAGTATTTCCATCTCAAGATGAATGTTTGATTAGTAAACCGAAAACTTAAAATTGGTGGGAGGTTATAAAGCAAGATAATAATTTTTTGGTGAGAAGTTTGGATCAGGGGTGGCACAGGCCACCCCGTCCCTCTTAAAAGCTCCATCCCTGAGGTGGATGCTAGTTAGTTCTTCGAAGCTAGATATTTGTCTCTCTCGTTCTCTCTTTTAGGTTTGTAATCAAGGACAGAGCTAAGATTTTTAGGTAGTAATGTCAAATACCTAAAGCCATGTTCGTGAAATGGATTTTTTAATATTTTTCTTGGCCTATAGACTATTTGTTTGTTTCTTCTGT
The DNA here is from genome assembly GCA_016920895.1 of Vaccinium myrtillus. Classification (NCBI taxonomy): domain Eukaryota; kingdom Viridiplantae; phylum Streptophyta; class Magnoliopsida; order Ericales; family Ericaceae; genus Vaccinium; species Vaccinium myrtillus. The sequence goes on from JADGMU010000847.1 coordinate 55,421, forward strand.
TTGCATTTTAGTGTTTGTACTGCGGATGCTTATGAGCCGTGTAATTTGTATTTACTTTTATAACTATAAATCACATTTCTTCACCGTAAAAAACCACTTTGTACATATTTTCATATTCAATTTCTTTTTTTACGTCATTTGCAAAAAATTTAAAGGCTATTTTGTAGTAAATGAGAAGTAGGAAAGGAAATACAGCACGGTGCAAAGCACCCGGGCACACAGCATCCCCTGTCCCTTCCACCAATACGAAGGTCCCCAAAGATCAGGGCACAAAACAGAGTTGGAAAAAGATTGGGTGTGTGGATTCCATTTGTTATGAAATTTTGTGGTCGTGTGTTATGAATTCATGAGGTCTAATTTCAGTATAAGCATCAAATAACCTAGCAACAATTACTTTTAGTGCACGGGACATGATCTACTTTGATAACTCTGCATTCGGAGCAACAAATCGACTCATTTGGAGGGATATCCATTGCAACCCTTACAAGTTAGGGGGTCCAATTACAATTGGAGCAAAGGAAATAACCTAGAACAAAACAGAATTAAAAAAAAAAACCGGAAATGAACTACGAATCTGAAACTTCACCGGATACACGACACTGGCAAGCTCCGAAATTCAGATCTCCAAACTCTGAAACTGAAGTCCATATAAGGACGCTCTTATTCTGCAAGAATTTCACTTGGATGAATTTTATTTCATGAATTTTATTTCACTTGGATGAATTTTATTGTTGAGGACTCCGGTCACTAGACTCTACAAGTGCCATCCTTATCAACTCCCGACAATCCTCCATCATAATCCTAGCATGACTCTACCTCCTACATCGCATATATATACAATCCTCGCACAACAGGGATAGGTATCGAATTCTTGCACTTCATTTGCTTGAACTTGATTCTACTATCCTCCACAAATATACTGACTTAGGCATCGGAGGAGTGTTGGACCACACCGGTGTCAACTTCTTCTCTGCAGGTGTCGAAGGCTGAGCACACTGGAAAACGATTCATCAAGCGCGATTAGAGGTTTGTTAGGTAAAGAAAGAAAAAATGAATAAATTTAACATTCTAACTTCTATGTGTTATGAAACTGACGCTATATAACGCAACCTTTTTTCTTTTCTTTAGTTAAAAAAAAAAACAAAAAAAAAACAAAAAAGGTTTGCACAAACTAAATAAGGCACCGAAACTGCGTGAAACTCTATGGCCTCTGTTACCACGAAAAGCACACTTTTTTGGTTTGCGAGTACATGGGAAGAGGAATCTTTGCGAATGTTTTGAAGAGAGAGAAGGATGCCAAGGAGTTTGATTGAAATGAGAGAGTGAATGTAGTTAAAGGTGTGACTATGCTTTATCTTACTTGCATCAGTTACCTGGGTGCCTCCCTTAATTCATAGAGATATATTGAGTGAATGTAGTTAAAGGTGTGGCTTTATCTCACTTTTTTGGTTTGCGACAGCGCGGCTACGCCGGCATTGTTCCGATGATCGGAGACGTTCACAATGTAGAGCTTGTCGAATACTACAAGTGTGCCCAAAAATCAGCTTGATCGGATACCGATAAGTGCGTCATTGGAACAGAAATACCTTGAAAAGAAATGGAACACAAATGGACACAAACACTGGATCAATACTACTGAACCCTTTTTTTTTTTCAAGTTATTTGTGTTCCTATGAGGCACTTAATGATATCCGTTTTAGTTGATATTTGGTACACTTGTAGTACTTGACGAGTTCTACGCGGTGAACGTCTCCGATCGTCGGAAATATGTCGGCACGAGCGCGCCGTGGGCTGCACAGCACCCACTTGTTCCAGATATATCGAGCAAGAATGTATTGTTGCGGGTACATACGGATATATTGCTCCACATACTTTAATTAGTAGTTCTTTGGAAAATTTCAAAAATAGAGTTCGTTTCATGTGCATCTTTACTGTCCTTATTTTGCGGTGAAGGCAATACAAATTGCAAGTATATCGGTATGATTCGATATTGAATGAACGCCTTTCGGTTTCACATTACGCGTTACATTCCTTAGGGTATGGAAAATTTTCGGTTAAAGATACTTGAAACTTCATCGCATTTTCAACTGCACGCGACAACAAAACCACATTTTCAAACAAGTTTAAAGTCATTTGTTCTTTTTCAAAGGCAACCGCTGCAAATTACGTACCATTGTTTATTTTGCTGCTTAGTCCTATGTACGAGTGAGATCTAACATTTGACATTGTTGGTGTGTTTTTTACTTGACACGGCCAGAATTATCGTACACAATGGCAGTGACAAAAAAATGCGACGTGTACAGCTTTGGTGTTTTGACACTCGAGATTTTGATGGGATTGCATCCGGGGGAAATCATTTCAAACCACCACTCATCCGCCGACAATGAACGCGTACAATTAGCAGAAGTCTTGGATCCTCGTCTCTCACTTCCAACAAGTCAAAAGCTAAAAGATGAATTGGATTACATTTTTAATCTAGCAATATGGTGCTTATGTGCTGATCCAAATTCTAGACCTACCATGTAGGAGGTTTCTCAGGTGCTTGAGAATTGAGATGAAAGCTGCAGCTGCCAGAGAGTCTCCAGAGTTAGTTGAGGAGTCGGTTTTTAAGTTTGTTAATTCTGTTACAGAGGGAATTGAGCTAGATCAGGGATGAAGCCAGGATTCAAATTTGGAGGCGGTACCCAAAAAGAACAGTATAGTCTTTCCATCTCAAGATGAATGTTTGATTAGTAAACCGAAAACTTAAAATTTGTGGGAGGTTATAAAGCAAGATAATAATTTTTTGGTGAGAGGTTAGGATCAGGGGTGGCACAGGCCACCCCGTCCCTCTTAAAAGCTCCATCCCTGAGGTGGATGCTAGTTAGTTCTTCGAAGCTAGATATTTGTCTCTCTCGTTCTCTCTTTTAGGTTTGTAATCAAGGACAGAGCTAAGATTTTTAGGCAGTAATGTCAAATACCTAAAGCCATGTTCATGAAATGGATTTTTTAATATTTTTCTTGGCCTATAGACTATTTGTTTGTTTCTTCTGTTTGCATTTTAGTGTTTGTACTGTGGATGCTTATGAGCCGTGTAATTTGTATTTACTTTTAGGAGGGATATCCATTGCAACCATTACAAGTTAGGGGCTCCAATTACAATTGGAGCACTTTGTTGACTTTCGGGTTATCCATGTAAATTGAGAAGGAATTTACCGATTACTGGAAAACAATACCCACGTAGGGTAAGGGTGAGAAAATTTCCTCGTAGGTAACACAAATCTGCATAAAAGGAAATAACCTAGAACAAAACAGAATTAAAAAATACTTCACCGGATACACGACACGGGCAAGCTCTGAAATTCAGATCTCCAAACTCTGAACTCTGAAACTGAAGTCCATATAAGGAGGCTCTTATTCTGCAAGAATTTCACTTGGATGAATTTTATTTCATGGATGATCTGCAGAGCCTGGGCTCGAAGGCGGAACTGAACAAGACAAATGGCATTTCTTTAGCAAACGAAAAAAGAAAAAAAGAAAAAAAGAAAAAACAAACTATTTAGCGTTTGATAGATAAAATTAGTGTTCTGATTCATCTTCGATAGAGGAATCACAATAGTTATTTTGAATGTAAAAATAAAATAAACACTGAAGAAACCATAAAAAAGGACTAATGGGTACCAAACCATAACGTACTGATTCTATAAGTGTGGGGCCCACTCCAAGAACTCTGCAAAATTATTTGAGCCTTTGTTTAATTTTGAAATAATTTTTGGAGTTGCCATGTTAAAATTAGCTCAATAGGGAACTGTAAGTGCTTGATATATTGTCTAACTTATCTAATTCTAAATTATCTTCAAAAGTCCTTCAAAATTTAGATTTCCGAATTCTGATTGAGAAGTTGAAAGTTGGATCAAATACTTACAATAATTCGATTGAGCTCATTTTTTAATGCAACTTTAAAATTATTTTAAAATTAACGAACGACACATATTATTTGTGTGGGTGCCCCAAAGTGGGCCTCACACACCAATGGGTGCATAATTTGTACACCATGGGTTCGTACCCATAGTCGAGTTCATACATAAACACCCTCAATATGGGGGTGTACGATTGTACGTACAGTAACAGTATGTACCTCATTGAATCATCTTAATTGCACAACAATATTTGCATTGAAGTTCACAACATATGTATACAATTTCATAATATTTGCATAGAAATTTATAGCATTTGCATGCATAGAAATTCACAATATCAAAACAAAAACAAGCATATAAGTTCTGAATTCAATGTTGATGTTATGAATTAATTTACATGACAATCTTATGAAGTTTTACAATTTAAGAGTTACATACCTACGTACTCAATATATCGTGTGTATTGTAGCATTTTCTTTAGTTCCTTTAGTCAGGATAAAGGTTAAAATTTCATAATTAAGTAATATAAAAAGGGACCTTTTTTGGACATTCCAAATTCCAGTTAATAGAAAGAAAGGAAAAAAAAAAAACATACAATTGTGGCAAACTTACCTGGACCCCTCTGAAGCAGTTTCCTAGCAGCAACCTCAAAAGCCAAAAGAAGGGTTGAGACCACAAGCACTTTCCAAAATACAAAAAGCATTTTTAAAGCCATTTCTCTTAGCATATAATTAGGGTTCATGACTTTGATATCTTGGCCGGTCTTGGTCCACAAGAAGACTTGGACTTTTTAAGGCATGGGCCGTACTGCAAGTGGTAAAAAAGAATGGTACAACAAGAGGTAAAAAAATGATGAAGAAAATTCAAAGTAAAGGGTTAGGCCTTTAACCGTGATTGTAGCAAGTGCATGGCTTCTCTGAAATGGATGTTGATTTGGTTTATGAGTGGAGAAAGTCTTAAGCTTGTTCGATGTATGGTTCTTTTTTTTTCTTAGTAGCGCAGGGACGGACCGTAGCAGTGTACTAAAAAATTAGTGTGACATTATATATTGAAGAACAACTAATAACCAAAAATCATAGAGTAGCAATGGTGCGATAAAAAAAATATTAAAGTACACAAGATTTCAGGGTTGTTCTCAAGGAGTTTTCATATTTTCAGCCAAAAAAAACTTAAATAGGAACTTTAAACTAGAAGTTGTGACACAGGTCTTTTGGATATATGATCTTCTGCCTTTTTCTTTGCCAATGGGATGATAAGAAAAGTTTTTTTTTTTGGGTGGATCCGATGAAAAAATCTTCGAGCCGACATGGTTACGTTTAAGAAATTTTTTGTTAAAACTTCTTAAAGATGAATTGCGCAACAAATTAAGCTGAAATATTTTAAAGAAACTTGAAATACGAGTCCACAAGCAAAAAAAAAAAAAAAAAAAAAGTAATTACCATAATGAATTCTAATTATACCGAAGACGATGGACATGGAGTCAACTGTCGTTGAGAGAGAAAGAAGAGCATTATACAAGTATCAATTGGTCATTCTTTCTCTCTTCTTTTCATTTTTTTGTTATATATTAGGAGTGTCTAAAATATTTTGGTTGGGTATTGTGAAATGGTCTGTTTGGTGGTTTGGTTTTCTTGGTGCACTTTTTATTTCCATCTTTCAAGTGACAAGAAAGGGAAATATAAGGAGATCGAAAAGCCAGACTTCTTGATTTTCACGTCTCTAAGTAGTTGATTACGAGAGACTTTGGGGTGTTTCAATAACAAAAAACTGTTTTTTCCAAAAACTAAGACTGATCATTCTCTCACAATGTATCACGGAAGCTGGGGGGCTGCTGCACAGCCAAGTCTTGTGCACAAGGCGTCTGGTTGCATCCATGGCAGACGCTGCATGGGCCACTTTCCAGCGATCCGAGACGTTTCACCGGATACCTCTCGTTGAGTGCTATAAGTGTTTAAAAAATCAACTTGGTCGGATATTGTTAAGTGCCTAATCGGAACACAAATAGATTGAAATGAAATGGAACACAAATGTACATAAACACTGGATTTAAATCAATAAACCCATTTTTTTCAATCTATTTGTGTTCCGATTAGGTACTTAACGATATCCGATCAAGTTGATTTTTGGTACACTTATAGTACTCGACGAGGGCTATCCGGTGAACGTCTCGATCGCCAAACGTGTCGGTCGCGGCCACGCTTTGCGGTCAGACAAAGACGCCGCACAAAGACGCTGCACAGCACTTGGCTGTGCAGAACCCCCCCAGAGTCCATGTATCACATAAAAAATCGTGAAAAATCAGTTTATTAAAAAAACTAGCTTAGTGGAAACACAATGTTGATTATGAGACTTCTTTTTCTTATCCCAACATGCATTTCAAAGAATTGAACCTCCAACAACTAGGATACCCAAGTCTTCATGTTACATTTGCCAAAAAGTATGCATATGTATTATCTTTTCATTTATTCCTTTTTATATTACAACAAATATGTAATATATTTTACACAAAATATTTATTGCATTATATCATAATATATTACATAACATTACATTATAATATTTTAATTTATAGAAATTACACAATTGACGACATAAATTTGGTCGTCGTAATTTTTTTGTTAGTAGACACTAACAAAAAATTAGTTAATAACATGTATTCTCTCTAGCAACTAACATTTATTGTCGTCATTATGTCTCTGCCAGATTCTACTTTGGCGACTAACCTCATATTTTGGTCGAAAAAGGCATTGCATAAGGCGACAAACATTTGTTTCGTTACCAAAAGTGATGCATAAGACAATAAAATTAAAACACCTAAAATAAACAATAAAGTATTTACTAGTCCATCACACTTGTAATCGAAGTATGATTAAAATATGCAAACACCTTTTATCAAGGTCGGAAAAATTGCGATGAAAAAGCTTTTTTTTTTTTTTTTTATCACGGTTATAACAAAGTGTGATTAAAATAAACACATTTTATCATTATTTGTAACAAAGCGTGGTGAAAACAATACATTTTATCACACTCGTAATCGAAGTGTGGTTAAAATATATACATTTTGCCATGGTTGAAACAAAACGTGGTAAAAATAAACACATTTTATCACACTTGTAGGAAAATGTGATTAAATTAAGCAATTATAATCGCAGTTCTTTTAAACATGTGATAATTATGATTAATCATTATGGTTTTAATAGCAAAGTGACATTAAAAACTCATCTTGCATTTCTTTATCAAGGTTTCATAAAAATTGTACTAATTTTTAAATTTTTTTAGTGTGATCTTTATCAATTATTCTAATAGTGTGTGCCAAAACTCCAATATATAAAATGTTTTTACCTATGTGAACATACATATGGGCTCTTCTAGTATCCGCCCATTTGGGCGTAGCGTAAGAAAAGAATTTTCCCCCTACCGATGCGTAACTGATGTCAGTCAGATGCCAGTGCTCTGTCCTTCCTCCAAAGCAGTCATTCATGCCTCTTCTTTCAAAAGTGACAACTATACCCTTCACCTTTTATACTATGTTTTATTTTAATTTTTGAACTGCACTTTCCTATATTTGCGCCAAATTCTGTTTTCTGCCGTATGTATAACAAGAAAAAAAGTCACATAGTTTTAGATCCTTGAAACATTTTTTGATATAATCAATTTGTCATTTTTTCTATTAAAAAACTATAAATAAAAAATAATAGACTAATTGTTTTTAGAGGTGGTAAATTGTGAAACGAGACAAACAAATTGAGACAAACAATTTTTAATGGAAAAAAATTCAACATCAAATATCTTTCTATTACGCACTTAACAAATAAGTAAAAAAAAAAAAGAAAAAGAAAATGCTACATTAATTGCACCCGTTAAGGGCACAAAAAAATACACTTGTGGGTCTCACTTGTACTTTAACTAAAGTGTATTTTTTTGCGCCCTTAACGGGTGCCTGTTAGCGAGACCCGTAAAAAATAGTTATATCCTTGCATTCCACAAAAATCGAGGGTTTTTCTAACCTAAATTAGAATCGATAAACCTACTGGTACAGAGGTTTTTGCACAGAAAATGTACCGAGCCCTCTCGGGGGCCCACTTTTGGGTCTCACACGAGTGATCCGAACAGTTCATTATTCAAGAACATTTTTCCGAAGGATTCCACAAAATTTCAGCTTAATCGCGTGTTTTGTGTTATTTGAAATGCCGGGGTATTTGGAAATGCGGGTGCACAGAGGGATCGGAGGAGTTGCAAAAATTTTTGATGGACTAATTATGGGATTAGTCCTTTTCGCCAAGGCGCCCTTTTCTTTTTGACGTCCAGTCTTCGTCAGTCAATAGTGCATATTGAATCCAAGTTTAGAAAGAAGACGCCCGCAATTTTAATATTCTAAGTGGTCCCACTAAATGGTTTCACACGGTGATTCCAACAACCACCAAATTTACTGAATTTAAAGCGAAATAGTCCTTGTGCAGAAAATTAAGGGCTATATTTGGTTAGATAGTTTAGTTTAGTTTTGATGATGTCATCAGATGTAATGAGTGAACAGAGATAGAGAGAAATGAGAGAAATGATGATCTCATCAAAACTAAAACTAAAACTAAATTAGGAAACGAATAGGACCTGATAATTAGAATCCAAATTAAGTTGTCAATCTTATTTTTGAATATTCGGGAAAAATTCACCGTCCCAATTTGGTCAAAATACCTCTAAAGGAGCTTTTTTTTTTCTTTTTGTTTCTGTTTGTTTTTTCTAGTTCTACTAACCCAGTTTTTTGAAAAAACTAGTTTTTCACGGTTTTTTGTGTGATGCATTATGAGAGAATGACATTTCTCGGTGTTTGAAAAAAACAATTTTATGTTAGTGGAACACCCCAAGATGGGAGTTCAAATAAGGTACGTAGTCGTCAATTCTGTCAAAAAGTATTTTCATATCCCATCACCACTATTCGAGGGATGCAATCGCATCCAAGTCCGAAGACCATATGTATATTTCTTGGTCTTTTAGTATTATATTTATCTGTTTATACTGGGTCTAAGTCCAGTGTTCATAAAATAATTTAGCCTTATCGTTAATGAGAAAATTGGGGTACTACTTTTCCTTGTTCAAAGAAGAAGAATGATACATACACTCCCTGGGAGCCACTCCCAGCCACACCCTCTCTCACATGGGATGTGGAGCCCAGATGTGGGGACTACACCCCATGTGAGAGCGGGTGTGACTGGGAATGACTCCCAGGAAGTGTATGTATCGCCGTTCTTCAAAGAATTAATAAAGTTTAATTTTCACTTTTGACCAATGATGCTGCCATAGACCACATGCATTTATGTTCCGCTATTTTAAAATATAAAAAATTCCAATTCGCCCACCTTGCTAATCCGCTTAGAACTTATAAGATGGGTCGACAAATTCAAAATCTGTAAATTATAAATGTAAAAAGATCACAGTTAAAAAGATCACATGTGAGACGGCCCAAGGGCGGATCCAGAAACCTAATCTACCCTGGGCTAACCTTGGTTTTGAATATCAATACTAAAATAAATGTTGTTACAGTGTCTATTGTGTAATAACTTTAATTTCCTTTTCGTAACCCTTTTACCCAAAGCCCCTTTTTAACTCGGAAGAAAAAATCCTCATAAGAAAAGCTACAAGAACTTTGTCGACTTCGACATGTTGAGTTGTTCAAAAGAGATTGATTTGTGGGTAATTTTTTGAATAGGTGTTCATTTTGTTTTTGGGTGGGTGCTCATTTAGAATAAATTGGGCTACACACACAAAAATTAGATGGGCTAAAATTTACTGGACTATAATTTAAAAAAAAAATACTCTTTTTTTCAATTCCACTGGCAGTAGCCTAGGTCACCTATTGATGGATCTGCCTTAGGAGACGGGTGTAATCGGAAGATGTTTACGCGTTATTTTCGATTAGATAAATATGAAACATAAATTATATGTAAAGCAAGGCTCATCTTCTAGTCCACTCCTCCCCGGATTTAAGAAAAAATAGATTTTTTTTGTGTTGCAATTTTTTTTTTGAAAATCCAAGCCGTCCAATGTGTTCAGAAGGTGTTTTCAAGGGTCCACGCGGGAAATTTTCAAAAAAAAATACCGGGAAGTGCTTGATCCAAGCATTTTTTGCAAAACTGCACCTTCTGAACACATTGGACGGATCGGATCGTCAAAAAAATATTTGGATCATGAGGACCGGAAACGGAAAGACCGGATAAGAAGTGGATCGTGTAAAGCAATTCTCGGAATAGGATTTCAATACACAACTTCTTACATAACCGTTTCAAGATATATGCGATGCATATGAGTTGATGTGTATCAAGTGGCTCCGTACATAATTGTATGAGGAGATATCTTAAAAGTTTTTTCCTAGATTAGAACATTCTCATTTGGCTCTCTAAAATAAGCCAAAATCAGGCTCACCAAATGGTTGATCAAATTGGTTAAGCTTTTAACTTTGCTACAGTACCACACCAAATTTGGTGCAGCACTGTTCACTCACTAGGGCAATATTCACACACTGTTCATGCACTATTCACGCACTATTCATTTTTTTAATATTACTTTTGGGTAGTAGAAGTAGAAAGAAAGAATAGTTTAATGCAATAAAGTTAGAATAGGGAACCTGATTCTGTGAATTTTTGTAAAAGCGGCTTGCTAAATTATAAAAGATGTTTTTGAAGTAAAATTTGGTGCTCCAAATAAGGACGCTCTTAGATAAGCTAGTCTAGTACTCACTACTCAATTACCAATTACACACGCACTAAAACTTATTCCCTCGTCATTTTCCTTCCCCTTTCCTTGTTGCCACTTGATTGTTGCCACTTGAAAGAGGAAATAAAAAGTGCACCCAGAAAACCAAACCAGCGAAACAGACCATTTCACAATGTCCAACCCATTCATCTATCTTGCTCTGGTTCTCTCAGCCGTTTGGGTGGTTTTCCCACCTCCCTCCACCTCTCAACCGCCACAAAATCCCGACGTCGAAGTGCTTCTCCGGTGGAAACAAAGTCTACCCAACCAGACAATCGTCAGCTCATGGATTGTCAACCAAACAAATGGTAACTCTTCAGCTTCGAGTCCGTGCAACTGGCGTGGGATTTCATGCAACTCAGCAGGGAATGTAGCAGGCCTAAATCTTGCCTACACGGGCTTACAAGGTATTCTTGACCATTTGAACTTCTCATATTTCCCTCTCCTCCTCCTTCTCGACCTCAAATACAACCAACTCAACAGTATCATACCTGCCAACATCGGCCTGCTGTCGAACCTCGTATATCTTGATATCTCCACCAACTCTTTCACGGGAACAATCCCACTTTCTATCGTGAATCTCACTAAGGTTGTCGAGTTAGATTTTTCGAGAAACTCCATAACAGGGCAACTTGACCCGCGGTTATTCCCGGACCGTAGGTCAAGTCAGGCAAAAATTGGCCTGCTTAGCATGCAAAGGCTACTCTTCCAAGATATTGCTCGGCGGGCCCCCCCGTCAGTGATAGGTAATTTAGAAAACTTGACTATCTTGGCTTTAGATAATAACAATTTTTCAGGCCCAATTCCTGAGTCCTTGGGTAATTTGAGTAAAATAACTTACCTACATCTCAACCAAAACCAATTTTCTGGCCAAATTCCTAAGAGTTTCGGTACTCTGACCGAGTTAACCGATTTGAGCCTGTTTTCTAACAACTTATCCGGTTCAGTACCAGAAGAAATTGGAATTCATTCATCATTGGTAGCTTTCCATTTAATCTGGAACAACTTGAGCGGTAAATTACCTCCCCAAGTTTGTCAAGGTGGAAGGCTAATGAATTTCACCACGGGTTACAATAATTTCACCGGTCTGATACCTATAAGCCTCAAAAATTGCACATCCTTATACAAAGTCCGGCTCGAATACAACCAATTAACTGGACCAATTAACTGGAAATCTTGATCAAGATTTCGGAGTGTACTCGAACCTCACTTATATCGATTTGAGCCACAACAATTTACAAGGGAAAATTTTACCCATCTGGGCAGAATGCAAGAATTTGACATTTCTGAATTTTGGTGGGAATTCTATTGGAGGTGAAATCCCATTGGAAATTTCCCAGTTGAACCAGCTTGAAAAGCTTGACCTTTCCTCCAACAATATTTCCGGTATAATTCCGGCACAAGTTGGACAATTGTTGAAATTATTGTTGTTAAACTTGAGTGACAACAACATTTTTGGTCAAATACCATTAGCAATTGGGGGACTATCCAATTTGGAGAAACTTGATGTCTCAATGAACATGCTAAGTGGGCAGATTCCGTATCAAATTGGGGACATTTCAAGATTACTATCTCTAAGTCTGAGTAAAAACCACTTGAATGGGAGCATCCCATAGCAGATTGGCAATCTTGTAACTTTACAAACTCTGCTTGATCTTAGTTACAACTCACTCACCGGAAAGATTTCGCCTCAACTCGTGAAGCTGATTAGCCTAGAAGTTTTGAATCTCTCCCACAACTCTCTCTCCGGTTCTATACCAGACTCATTCAGGCAAATGGTGAGCTTGTTAGCGATTGATTTGTCGTTCAATCAATTGGAGGGTCCTCTGCCTGACTCCAGGGCTTTTAACATTTCTCCACCGGGAGCGTTTTCTCATAACAAGAACCTATGTGGTCATCCAGCCCAAGGTTTGACACCATCTAACGACTCAGTATCCGAGGGTGGTAAGGGAAGTAAAGGAAACTCGCGGGTGATCATTATCGCAGTTTCTGCCTCGTTAGGCTCGGTGTTTCTCTTGCTCTTGCTTGTTGTGGTTATTGCGTTTTATCGAAGAAGTGACGGGAGAAGCCAGAGAGAAGATGTGGTAAAGGGAGAAAACATCTTTTTGATCCATAATTTTTGCGGGGGACTAGTGTATGGAGATATCATCCAGGCTACCGATGATTTTGACGATGCATACTGCATTGGAGAGGGAGGATCAGCTAAAGTTTACAAAGTCAACTTACCAAGTGGGCAGGTACTTTCGAAAGTTTTTTGAGTTTCAGTTTTTTTGGATTCAAAGTTAACTTGCCCTGTCCTAGACGTTTGGACATGAAGGGTCCTTTTCTATAGGCCTTTAATGGCCATGACCACCGTATGTAGCCCAACAAATAGGTGCTTTCAAAAGTTTGGAGGTGTAAGAGCTTCTTCTGCCCACGGTCGACCTCTACGGTCGACAACTACCACCAAATAAAAAAGAATTTAACTCCCTCTCTCCACCACGGTTGACCACTACCACCACCACCCTGAAAACATTGATATCACGCCTACCTCTGCCACCGTCGACCCAGATCGGCCACCATTGACCACCACCATCGACCGCCGGTAATCATCACCGTTGACCAGATTTCATCGTCCCAAAAGCTACCACTACGTCGACCACCAACTGCCAACACCATCAACCAGCTTTTTCATCACCACTTGCTACCACCACCTTCGCTCACCACCACCAGCGCGCTATCGCCACCATCGGCAGCAAAAATCTAGCCGTTGCACATTTGGTTTTGGTTTTGGTTCTCCCTTGATTTAGGAGAGAGGATAAAACTCAATTTAATATGGGTTTGGTTCAAAGACTGGAGTGGAATTTTGGGAGTATTTACTCATATTTTGAATTTGGTACAAGATCTAAGTAAGGGCCGGAGATGCTCTAAGGCGAAAAACTTAAACCACCCTGCTTGGCACCCGTCTCTCATCATTCGTGTAGGGTGTCAGACATTTTGTTGAGATTTTAGGATGTATGTTGGTGTGGTATAAGTTCGTCGGTACACGAAGGGAGTCGAATATGGATGTAATTAAAAGAACGGCTTGTCACAACTCTCATCGAACAAATTTACAGTTTTTCTTATAGTTTTATCTTACTAGTATTGTTTTTTTGTGATCTGTGTTCTATTGTCTAAATCCTCAACAGGTAGTAGCAGTGAAAAAGCTATTTAGGCATGAAGGTTTGGAGACTGGAGATATCAAGAATTTCGCAAATGAGATCGCAACGCTGACAGAAATAAGGCACCGGAACATAGTGAAACTCTATGGGTTCTGTTACCATGAAAAGCACAGTTTTTGGTTTGCGAGTACATGGAAAGAGGAAGCTTGGCGAATGTTTTGAGGAGAGAAAAGGATGCCAAGGAGTTGGATTGGAGTAAGAGAGTGAATGTAGTTAGAGGGGTGGCTTATGCTTTATCTTACTTGCATCATAACTACGTGCCTCCTATAATTCATCGAGATATATCGAGCAAGAATGTTTTGTTGAACTCGGATATGGAGGCTCATGTCTCGGATTTTGGCACTGCAAGGTTTTTAAAACCCGATTCTTCAAATTGGACGGCGGTTGCAGGCACATACGGATACATTGCTCCAGGTAACTTTAATTAGTTCATTGGAAAATTTCGAAAACAGAGGTCATTTAATTTTTTTTTCCCGATAAGTAGAGGTCCTTTAATTTGCATTTTACAGTACATATTTTGCGGTAAAGCCCATACGAAATGCAACTATATTGGTACAATTCGATATTGAATGAACACCTTTAGGTTTCACATTACGCGTTAGATTCCTTAGATTTTGGAAAAATTTCGGTTAAAGATACCTTGAAGTTCATAGCAACCGCTGCAAAATACCATCGTTTATTGAATTGCTTAGTTCTATGTACGAGTGAGATCTAACATTTGACATTGTTGTTGTGGTTTTTCCTTGACATGGCTAGAATTATCGTACACAATGGCAGTGACAGAAAAGTGCGACGTGTACAGCTTTGGTGTTTTGACACTTGAGATTTTGATGGGTTCGCATCCAGGGGAACTCATTTCAAAGCTCTACTTATTGGTTGACAACCAACACGTACAATTAGCAGAAGTCTTGGATCCTCGTCTCTCACTTCCAACAAGTCAAAAGCTAAAAGATGAATTGGATTCCATTCTGAATTTAGCAATATGGTGCTTACGTTTTGATCCAAATTCTAGACCTACCATGTACGAGGTGTCTCAGGTGCTTGAGATGAAAGTTGCAGCTGCCAGAGAGAGCCCAGAGTTAGTTAAGGAGTCAGTTTTTAAGTTTGTTAATTCTGTTAGAGAGGGTATTGAGCTGGATCAGGGACGGAGCTAGGATTCAAATTTGGAGTTGGCACCCAAAAAGAACAATATACTCTCTCCGTCCCAAGAAGAATGTTTAATCAGTAAATCGAGGACTTAAAATTGGTGGGTGGTTTTGAAGCAAAACAATATTTTTTTGGTGAGAGGTTAGGACCGGCATGGCCTGTGCCACCCCGCCCCTCTCAAAAGCTCCATCCCTGAGCTGAATGCTAGTTAGTACTTCGAAGCTAGATATTTGTCCCTCTCGTTCTCTCTTTTAGGTGTGTAATCAACGACAGAGTTAGGATTTTTGGGCGATGATGTCAAATACCTAAAGCCATGTTCATGAAATGGATTTTAATTTTCTTGGCCTATAGACTATCTGTTTGTTGCATCTTTGTTGCATTTTAGAGTTTGTACTGTGGAGGCCTATGAGCCGTGTAATTTGTATTACTTTTATCAGTATAAAACACATTTCTTCATCCTAAAAAACCACTTCACATATATTGTCATTTTGAATTTCTTTTTTTACGCCGTTTGCAAAAAATTGAGAGGCTATTTTGTAATAAAGGTGAAGTACGAAAGGAAGATATAGATTTCCAACAACACGAAGGTCCCCAAAGATAACTGCACAAAACAGAGTTGGAAAATGATTGGGCAACAATGTACTAATATTTACCGATTAAATTATTTTTCCCAGATACTTTCATAACTTAAGAGTCTTAGACTTAATTTGTTTCAAATCTATAGCCAGCAAAATATGGAAAAGAAAAAAAAAATAGGAGCTCCCAAATATTAGAATCGGACCCAGACTTAAGTCTTGTTACTTTTTTTTGAGTGCCCAATCGGCTACAATCACCCAAATTTCAGAGAAAAGAAAAAAAAATAGGAGCTCCCAAATATTAGAATCGGACCCAGACTTAAGTCTTGTTACTTTTTTTTGAATGCCCAATCGGCAACAATCACCCAAATTTCAGAGCACTTTGTTGGAAAGAACGATCCTCAATTTCGGGTTATTCATTCGAATTGGGAAGGAATTTACCGAGTACTGAAATACAATAACCACATAGGATAGGAAAAGTTCACACAGGGACATAAATCTGCATAAAAGGAACAAAATAGAAATGAAAAAAAACAAAATGCAAACTCACAGATTCGTAACAGAATTCATTCTACAGAAATCAACTTCAAGCATCTGAAAATCAGGGAATAGAAAAATCTGAAACTCCACCGGCGATCGCCAAACTTCAGATCTCCAACCTCCGAACTCTGACTCTGACTGAAGTCCTGGTAAGGAGACTCTTATTCTGCAAGAATTTCACTTGGATGAATTTTTATTTCATGGATGGTGGCCCCAGGGTTTATCCAAAGGGCAATTCGGACTTCGGAGGCAACCCACCAACTGAACAAGACAAATGACAATTTAGTGTTCTGATTCACCTTCAATACAAGAATCACAACAGTTTTTAAAATTTGAAATAATTTTTGGAGTTGCCATGTAAAAAATCAGCGCAATCTGATCCATTAGCTAATTCTCTAAATTTTCTTTAAAATTCCTTCGGAATTCAGGATTTTGAATGAGAAAATGAGCTCATTTTTCTGAAGCAAATTAAAAATTTAGTTTTAAATTAGGAAACAGCTCGAATAAGTTGTGTGGGACCCCATAGTGTGCCCCACACGCCCATCAAAGCATAATCTGTACACTATAGGATCCATACCTATAGATAAAGAACACATAATTTCATTGCCAACAACTGCAAAAACAATTTCCGCAACAAAATGAAGTTAGAAATTTCACAAATGATGGGATAAATGAAAATTACTTCACGAAAGCTATCAGCAGAAAAAGATGAGTAAAACAAAGTGAGAGAATGGATGTTGCTTGCTTACTTAGGTTCTTCGGCCTTTCCTTTTCTGTTTCTTCTGAAGTTTCTGCCCTCTCCCAAACGTCTCGACAAACCAACAGTGATACCTTCTAGTAAGAGTTGTCCCAATAACCAACCCAACGACTAGCCCACTTGCATATCCCAAAGCTATGACCATCCAATAAACACCTCTCGAAAACTCCAAACCGTGACCTTGAAAGATAGACGGAGGTGGTGGTGAGGTCATTGGGTTTCCGCATAACTTTTCGACAATGGGACCCCACACAATCCCGAATTCCCATCATATGAACTATTTTCAAATGTATCAAATTGTTTCCCTCGAGGTATAGGGCCAATGAGTCGATTATGAGAAACATGCAAAATTTCAAGAAATGTGAGTTGGGTCAGTTGCCAGGGAATTTGTCCTGAGAGCAAGTTTTGGGATAGGTCCAACGACTCCAATTCTGTCAATTTTGCCAACGATGGTGGGATAGCACCAGTGAGTTTGTTGTTAGAAATGTTTAGCAATTGAAGCCCACTGAGAGTTGCAAAGGATTCTGGGATATCCCCAACAAATGTGTTGTTCGAGAGATCAACAATCACCAAGGCACTTGGAATCTTCTCGTACAATCTTTGTGTCCCTTTGTTGACCACTTTCATCGAGCACTTATAAAGAAACCCCGGTATATAGATTTGTGCCTTATGAGTTGTTGATTGGGGTTCAAAATTGGAAATTGATCTCATATATGTCAAATTCTTTTTTTTGATCATTTTCATTCCATTCCAGTTACGAATGTATTCTGATGGCAAATTACCTGAAAAGCCATTGCAAGAGAGGTCAATTATTCTCAACTTTGGAAATAAAGAATGGTTTTTGGGATTCCCAATGTGGCCATGGAATTTGTTTGATCGCAAAAGAAGAAGCTCTAACTTAGGAAGAACTCCCAACCAAGAGGGAAAAGTATCCTCAATCTGATTATTCTGTGAAGAACGAGACACTCTAGCATAGTGCAATTTGCCAATGATCTTGGTACCGGCCCCTGTAGTTGATTTCGACCTAAATCAATCGTCACCAATTGGCTATTGATTGTGAATGTTAAAGGAATATTTCCGTGGAAACTATTGCCACTTAGATTCAACGCGCGAAGATCCTCGCTATAACTAGCCAAACATGGAGGTATTGTGCCATTTAATTTGTTGTTGGACAAATCAAGCACATTGAGTGAATTGTTGTGGCATATTGATGGTGGAATTGGCCCTGACAATGCGTTATCGCGGGCGTTATATAAAACCGTGCTTGGTGGTGGAACAGGAAGCAATCCTTGAAGCTTGTTATACGAGATGTCAAACCATTTTAGAAAACTCCATGGGATGGCTGCCGATTGCTGCTGGAAGCCTGTAAGAAAGTTTCGGTCAAATTCTGCAACTTTTATTGTTTCTTTACTTGAGGTAAATCGTGGTCGAAACAGATAAATTTTTTAGATTAACTTTTAATCTCAGCCCTTCATTTCTATGGCTGAGATGGAGTGTCAAAATGTGTGCGTAAAATTTGTGTCCACAGATCCGCCCCCATATATATATATATGTATTGACTAAATAAAATATTGAAACTACCTTACCTGATAACTTATTTTCATGAAGATCTAAAACTTCGAGTGAAGTATAGTTGCTGATGCATTGTGGAATGCTTCCAGTCAATTGATTACTTTTAAGTGAGAGAAATTTAAGTCCATGAACATCTCGAAATTTGCATATATCCATTGGAATAGAACCAAATAACTGATTATTAGGAAGATAAAGCACTTGTAAAGAAGTGATGTTAAACAATGAGGATGGTATAGAACCAGCGAGACTGTTGGAGAAGAGACACAAAAGCTCTAAACTATGAAGATTTCCCATCTCTAGAGGAATTACACCTGCAAAGCAATTTTATAAATTCTATGAAGCCTTTGTTGAAATGATATTTGATATGGGAAGTAAAAAATAATAATAATGCTACATTTGAAATGAAGATTCAAATTTAATTTTGAAGAATTCTATGGGTGTGCACGTGCGGTATGCATCCTTTAAGTTGTAGTGTAAGAAATCCATAACAATTGCACAGGAATACATTTACACATAACTTCATAATCAATATTGAATTCATAATATTTTCTCACTGCTACTAAAAAAAAGATAATAGCTAGTTTTACCAGTAATCTTTTGTCACAGTTTCTGAACCAATTACCTAGCTTGTCGTTAGAAGACTTTCCGATGTCAGTGTTATTAGATAATAGCTTCTAGTATATTTATATTTATTTGCACTTAATTGAGTAAGTTTTATAATTCAAGTATTCCTCAATAATTCGTTTAGATTCAAATCATTTTATGTTGATTTTCAAAATCTTTCACAAAGCTAGCTTCTACCAGTAAACCAACATGCTATAAAGCCCGATTTTAAAGGACGGAGTTTTCCTACAGTATGGGTATGGGGACTCCTGCTACTCACAGCAAATGACAGCTATGTTTGAATGACCGGATCTTGAGTAGGAATTATAATATGATTATAAGAATTAAATTTCTGTAAATTTTGTTTGAGTAGGAATAGGAATATGATTATTTAGCAATAAATAATTATTTGATACCGGGAGTAATTTCATTCTGGTTTTGGATTAGTTTAGTAATCTTATGCTATAAATAATTAATTTAGAAATTTATCAAAGTCAAAATTTTCTTTTTTAATGATTGGGAACTAGGAATCTTAGATTACTATAAGGTAAGGGAGGGATCAGATCCCCACTTAGTTTGGGAATATGATTCATAGTTGAATATTTCATCATGAATCGCGTTCCTATTCCTTGTCTCTTCCAAACATTATAATCATGAAAGTGTGACATCATATTCTCATTCCTGTCTTTTCCAAACATCGGAATCATATAATAAGGCCACACATTCCCATTTCTCCCAGGATTCTTGCGCATCCAAACTGAGCCTAAATACCTTTTAAAAACGATATTTCCTTTAAGGAAAATTCCATATGTTAGGTAATGTCAAACAAATCTTCGATATGTATAAGAGCTCAATCCATCAAGAATCATAGTTAGAAGTTGTGATACATGTACAACAAATGTCTCTAACTAGGCTCCAACACACTCACATGGTGTGTGGAGCCCACACACACTTGAATGTGAAATGTGTGTGGGCTCCACACACCATGTGAGTGTGTTGGAGCCTAGTTGGAGACTTTTTGTTGTGCACTTATCATTATTGTACATGGAAAGTGGCAAAGTGCTACTCCTGGAAAACAAAAATAATATTCAAAAATAATATATGCACAACAACTAGCTCCAACAAGTCTCAACGCACTCACATGGTGTATGGAACCCACACACACTTGAGTGTGAAGTGTGTGTGGGCTCCACACACCATGTGAGTGTGTTGGAGACTTGTTGAAAACTTTTGTTGTACATGTATCATTGTTGCCTTGAAAAGGGGCATACGGCACACTCCATTGTGTATTATTATGGTACTTGTTAGGTACTACGATTTTGGTACTTGTTACGTATAGTCTTGGTCAATTTACAAACCGGATTTAAAAAAATTCACAATTCATAATTCACATCGCTATTTATGGTAACTTTGTTGTGTATGGTTTTAGTATTTGTTACGAACCATTGAATTTTTTTTTTAAGCATCGGTGACGAGTCTAGACAAGGGTTCACCAAAGGGTTCCGAAAATTTTCAATCGGATGCAGACAGAGAAAAGCATAGATAGAAAAACAGTAGAGAGGGCGTAAAGTATTGACGACTGTTCCCAAATAAACAGGTTTCCTAAACAGATTTAAGATCCAACTTACGTAATACCATTATTTTGGAAGGCCAAACTGACTACCTCGCTCGTATTGCCTCATTGACGACTGTTCCCTGTATTACCCTCTCCCTATTGGATGATGCACAAAGTGAAAAGGTTGACAAAAATTATCATACCTTGGAGGTTGTTTGAACCAAGGTATAACCACTTGAGCAGTGTCAAATTCCCAATCCCGCGAGGTATGAACCCGGTAAAATTATTCTGAAACAAAGATAGATACTGAAGCTCTCTACATTCACCCCAATGCGATGGAACATCACCGGAAAACTCGTTGTAAGAAAGCCCGAGCACTCTGAGTTTCGGAAGGTGACTACACACGTCGTCTGGAAGACTTCCCAACAATGAATTATTATGGAAATTGATCAATTGTATAGACGAGACATTGAAAATACTTGTCGGAATCTCTCCGCTGAAGTCATTGGTGTGCAAGTCGAACACCTTTTCATTTGTTGAAATCAGCAAAACAGAAATTTTATTAGTGACTCAAACGATAAATAGCATATGGAAAGAAAATCAACCCCTTTCAAGAGGGGCCGTTAATAAGTTTTTCTCATTAGCAAAGCAAATATATTTTACAAAGTCAACAGGAAAATATTTTCCCCAAAAAAATATTTTTTATCAAAACAAATGGAGTCTAATTTCCAATCTCTAATGTCGTAAAGGGAGAGTAGTAGTTTTTTTTTTTGTTAAAGAGAGTCGTAATGTGAATATTTCAAGAGTGCCGATCGAGAAATTAAGAGATACTGCCACGTGGTTAGAGGCATCTCATGCATTACACATTGATGTGAGGCATATCCGGACCATCCAAAATATGATCGGACGATCGTGGGTGCACATTTCCAAGGACATCCCAGATTTTCGTGCAGTCTACAAACAAAGAAAAAACTGTAGAAGTTGCATACTTTTAAACCTGGTGGGTAAAAATTCCAATGAGGGCACGTGCCTCCACAACACAAGCTGGATCCGCCATTGAGTGACCTGATTGGCAGGGACGGAGCCAGGATTTTACCTTTGTGGTGGCGAAAATATGTACTTAAAAAATAAAAAGACAAACTGCATTACAAATATTCATCCACTCTAGCTATGAAAAACTATAATAACATAAAAATCTAGTGGTTGCGAGTCTATATAATTTGGGAATAAAAATATATTTTCTATGTAATAATTTCATTTTTTGAAAACCTTGTGGTGGCGGCCGCCACCACTTGTCCCCCCTGGCTCCATCCTTGCTGATGGGTCCGAACTGACTTCGTAAATAGCTCATGATCGACTAAGTGGTCAGCTTAGGCCCAAGGGGAGTCAAAAGAACGAAATAAGTTTCCTAATGGGACGAAATAAGTTTCCTCGACTAAACTCAAAAGAACGTACAGGAAGATTCTGATATCCACGATATTGCAAATCTTGGATGAGAAAGCTTGATCCCTTTGATGTTCTTTTTTGCGTTTACCTTGATTCTTCCCAAAATTCAACAAATCTACAGAGAGGACTGAGGAGTGGACCCCTTTAATTGGGATATTTTGGTTGAAGTCCAAAAGAATTCACTGTCCCTTTGTTGACTGCTAATGTGATTCTTTATGATTGCCGCGTCTACTTTTGCAGTTCCGAATCAATTTTTGCGCACTTCGACTAATTTAGAGGCTTTGAAGTTAACAAGCGGACAAACTCTTCAGCTTTGGAATTTTGGCCTAATTCGTATAATTCGTAATTCGAACATGCAATCTCATGGAAGGAAAACATTATATTTGCACCTAAAAAAAAAAAAATCTCTCATGCCCATTTGAAACATGATGGATGATTGCCATCTCCCTTGTTGGTACCGTGTCACTTTTCTCACATGTCGTGTTATGCGTCTTTACCCCGTGGGGTTTGGTGTTTTGCGTCTTTACTAACTTTATTAGCTAGCTAGAAGTAACCACTAGTGGGGCACAACGAAGCACAATTACAACTCACACACACAAAAAAAAAAAAAAAAAAGTGTCGCAAGAGTTCGGAAAATTACTGGACAATTAGGTTGCGCATCTTTCCAATGCTAGTATGGAGTATTAACTAATTACTAGGAAACTTCCCTACACTAACCTGGATTAATAGAGTTCTCCCAAATATTCTTTAGGAGAAAGATGATTGTAAAATTACCAAATAAAGTTAGGGAAAATGGGATCCGAGGGGTGTTGTGCACACCTCGGCCGTCCGATTGTACTTTGGATGGTCCGGATGCATTCGACAATTTTAATTTAATTTTGATTTAATTTTGATTTAATTTGTGAGCTTGTGTCTGGATAGCAAGTTCTTCAAATTTTGGAGGCACATGTTTTGCACATGCCCTTGTCATTTGTTAGCTTCCATTTGGTAACTTGATAATCAGTATTCGGAAAAGGAAAGAAAGTGGTGCTCCTTTGTGTGGTGTTTCAATGTGAAAAGGGTGAAAGCTCCAAGTCCGCAGCCTTCTTTTGGTCTATTATTCAACAGCTTGTGCTTGAACTTTGGGGTTGATTTGTCTCTGTTTTTGGGTCTCCATTTGTGCTTGAACTTTGTGCTTGATTTGACTCTGTTTTTGCGTCTCCACTTGTTCGTGAACTTTGGGGTTGGTTTGTCTCTGTTTTTGGGTCTCCATTTGCAGCAGTTTGTAGGGTTTTATTCACTAAAGTTTGCTGAGGTCTTTCCTTTTGCTGCTTGTAACTTTATTGAGGGTGATTTGTAGAATCTTTTTAACTCATTTGTAAAACTTTGGTGATAGTGTAATCGGACTTCAGTTCAGTGGCGTACCTTAAATTTGGGGGAACCACGTAAAAATCGCTTGTGTCTCACTCACTAGTTGCTTGTCCAGATTTCATCTTGCATGCGTGGCAAGGAGCGGTTCGGATGCAAATGTGCTGAGGTGAAATTTGGGCCGTCCATCCGAGCAACGGATGACTCGGATAGGTGCACAACACTTGCTGTGTGGTGGCTGCACAGCAGCCACCCCGTGTCCCACATCACACCAAGTGACTGGAACATAGAAAGAACTTTAAATAATAAGCACACCAAGACCTTGTTTGGTTTGGGCCTCAAGGCCCAAATTAAAAAAATTTACCTGTATTTCTCTCCGATCATTATCGCTATTTCCAATTATTACTCCATATTTTCAATCATTTTTCTCTCTATCTCTATCCAATCATTACCTCATATTTTCAATCAATACCCCTATTTCTCTCTCTACTCAAAACCAAAACCAAAACCCAAACCCAAACCAAACTGAACAAGATCCAAGAGGTTTATGGTTGAAAATTCTATAGTATAAATTAAAGATTGAAGTCAAAATCAAGTAGATTATTTTTCTTGGGATGAAAACGAGTAGGAATAATATGCCTATATACCAAACTAGCTTTCAAAGTCTAGCATTTGTTAAAGTCTTTTTTGGCGATTTTATAAGTTGGTCGCAACCACCACCCAAATGGAAGTCCTACTAGGAAAGTCTTTTTTATGCAAGTCCTTTTTGGGCGTTGCAAAAGTCAAACGGTTATTTTTCCATTGGTTTTTCTGACGGTTATGTTTTTACAAAAATGATAGATACACTCACTCCCCAACCACTCTCCACCACTCCCCCTCTAACATGTGGTGGGTCCCACCATGGGTCCCACATGTGGTAGGTCCGACCACATGTGAGAGGGGGAGTGGTGGGGAGTGATTGTGAGGGAGTGTGTGTATCATTGTTCTTGTTTTTAAATGTTGGACATAATTATGCTTTAGAGTCATATGGGAGCATGGTACTCGAATCAAATATGGACCCTTCGACTTAAAGTTATGTTAACCACAGTCGTTAGATAAAAATCACACACAAAAAGTAAGGTGTAATTGCTAAAACGAGTTGATTTTACAATTTTTTAGAAGAAAAAAACATAGTTTTACTTACCACACAAAATAATACTCCGTACTTAGTACAACAAATTCGCCGGGTAGCAGGTTACCACTTTTCGGTGGGAATTGTATTAGCCCTTAGGAAATTGTATACGCACACCATTTTACGTTGAGTTTTCCGTTTGCTAAAAGGACCAAGGTGATTTTAGCAATGTGCTTTTAGCAAAAGAAGTATGTGAGAGAAAATTGGCTTTTAGCCACTTAGCTTTCAGTCATTTATGGAAAATTAATTTTTAGCAATTGATGCTAAAAACGGAAAACTCAGCTTGATATCCACCCTAATTTTTGTCTTTTGTGCTTAGTCGTTATGTAGTAGACAACTTAGGGTGAGTTTCCCATTTGCTAAAAGCTTTACCCCCAACTCCTATCTGCTATAAGCACCAAGGTGATTTTAGCAATTTATTTTTTAGCAAAAGGAGTGTGAAAGAAGTGGCTTTCGACAACTTAGCTTTTAGCTAATAGGAAACAAATTGGTTTTAACAACTTTATAGAAAATTGACTTTTAGTAATTGATGCTAAAAAAAGGAAACTCGGCGCATAGCTTTTTTCATAGTAATAATGGGTGGGTCCCATGAGATCTATGCTAGCCGTTAGAATCAAACTAAGGTTGAAGGACCATTTGATTCATTAAAGGGCATAGGTCTAGGCCTATTATTCTGTCAATCACCAAAGGCAGGGGAACCGCAATGGACGAGACTCCCCAGCCTCGATTCTTTTGTATAGACCGGGGGCATAGCGGCGCATTTGTCTAGCACCATTCTTGGATCTAATAATACGTAGATGGGCAGACTGTGCCTGAATTCAAACCGGACCAAATTCTTCTTTGTTTTTTGAGAAATCAGTTTGAGCGGTAATCGATAGATACATGAAAATTTAAATTATTTTAGTTTATTTAATGAAAGATCTAATTCGATCAAAAATCTTACAGTTCAATTGTCCATGACTTTCCTTTTTTAAAAATAAAAATTCAATGTTGAAATACCTATCGATGTTCAATGAAGCTGATTTTTTGATTGGATATTCTATAAGATCGGAATAGTACAATAAATATACGTTGGGGCCACAATGGCAGGGGTGGAAAATCCACGGTTTCCACTGCTGGCGGAAAGTATTTAAACATGGTAGCAACAAATAACTAGCAACAATTTCTTTACTTGGTGGGACATGATCAGTTTTCATAAAAAACCGGCTTAACTGCAAAGAAACTAGTTCAGTTCAATCACGGCTCGATAAATCTAAACCATTAAAAATACTTTTTGGAAGGATGTAATTACAGGGACCGTTCTGAAGTCCAAAAGTGGACTGCAGACAAGGTGGATTCTTGTCATAACTCTGTTTTTGGCTCAATGAATCAACTCATTTAGAGGATCCACCACCTGCCTATTAGTTGTGGGCCAATCAAAATCGGAGCAAAACTTTGCAGGAAGTTGCCCAACACAAATATTAATAATTGGTCCAAGAATGTTACAAGTTATAACCATACGTACGTCAGGATATCCAACACAATTTTTCTTTTTTCATATTCCAGGATTTATACATTATTGGATTTTGCCATTAATTGCCATAAAGCTCGAAACAACAAACGACTATAGTACGATTAATTAATTGGTGATATTTACAGATTCACTATAACATCATTATTTAATATAATTCGTTTTCAACTTCATTTTTAATTTACAAGATTCACTACAACTTCATTATTTAATTTGAAAAATACAAAAAAGCAAAAATAGTAGCTCAGAAATATGAGCCTTGAACCCCAAACATTTGTCCTAATGAGGCTCTTATTCTGAAAGAGATGAGATTACTTTCATGGATTATGGCCCCACGGCAAATCGCGTCTGCGCAACTTCGCAAGTGACAGCTCTGTTCAACAAGACACATCGCACGTCAATAATGACATTTCTTTAGCAAATAAAAAAAAAAGAAAAAATCACTAACGAGAGAAGGAAAAAATATCAAATTTGACATGGTTTTATAAAAGTATCCGAAAATGTTCTTGTTTAGGCATTTCAGAGGAGACAAAAAAATCACAATTATGACTAAAATTACTGAGAATAGTTCTCCAAACTGCTACAATACAGTCCCCTAATATGGAGATGTACGCTATGCAATTTCTTGAATCGCCTTAAATTCACAACGTTTTGTGTAAAAAAATTCACAATATATATATAGAAAATTCATCACGTTTGTATAAGAGATTCACAATGTCAAAATGGGTTGATCGTTTCGTTTAAAAAAAGACAATCTGGTAACATATATAGAAATGTTACAACGTCAAGGATATTGTCTTGAATTTGTGCAAATATTATTTGTTCGTATACCAAATTACGAATTCAAGGATAATGTTACGAATGCATATCAAAGCATCATAAAATTCTATTCATCTAAGGGTGCATATCGTGTACAATCATATAGAGAGTAGGTATTGTAGCATTTTCTGTTATTTTTGGATCAGTGAATTATTAAGAGAGGAAAAAAACTCACGAGGGGCAAGGGGATCCGAAGTCTGGAGCAGTTCTCTGGCAGCCACCTGAGAAGCCAAGAGAAGGGTACAGATCAAAAGGACTTTCCAAACAACAGAAAGCATTTTTATTGCCATTTTTGCTCAAGCATAAACGACAGGTGATGTAGGGTTCATATATGCATGTCCTTTTATACCCAAAAAAGTTATAATATTAAGAAGACTTGGGCAACAAGAATAGTTCAAAGACACTGGTTTCTTGACCCACAAGAAGACTTGGTCTCAGGGACGGAGGGTAAGAGACTCTAAGGTGGCACATACCACCTCCAGATTCAAAAAAAAAAAAAGAAAAGATTTTTGTATTACAAGAATAATGTTATTCTTCAAAATGCATATAGATAAGAAATGTCAAAGAAAATTCTTCACATTTTAAAGAAATGTATTGTAAAGGGTTTGGTGTTTAACTAAGATACGTAGCAAGGGGCAGCGATCTGAAATGTACATGAATCTGGTTTAAGACAACGTCTGCGCGCTTGTTTGATGTTGTTATATATTGTTTCTTTCTTTTTAATTATATTTTTTCAACGTTACTGGGGCCAGGGTTCGGGGAAGACCTAATTGCGGACGTTTTTTTTGGAAAAAAAAATATTTTTCCGATCGAGGTTGCTTGGCTTCTTTTAATTAAGTTCGGTTTTGTTTGTCAAGTCTATATTTAAGCCGATTTCTTTGACATAGCATTTGACACAACAAATATAAAATACTCATTTTAGAGTCTCACACAAATGATCGAAGCGCGTTATATATAGGTTCTTGAATTTAAAGATTCAGATTTTGTCGACCCCTCTAATTATATATAGTGTATTTATGAAGGTTTTCCCAGTCATATATTTATCGACTATTTTGTTGCTTTCCTTTCAAGTATCGAAATGTCGTATGATTTTGACAATTGATGCCACTATGGTTTGAATATTTGTACCCTAAAAGATGGACTTATCAACCTTTTTAATAGTTTTTGAGAACTTAGAGTTCTAAATTACAGTTGTTTTTTCTAATTTGTGATCGTTATGATTGATTAACTTATATCTGTGATACTATGTTTTATAAAATAAATGGGCTTGTTGGACGAGCAAGAAAAATAAAAATACATTTAGGTAGTGCTTGGAAATATTAAATGAAGTATTGTTATTAGTAGGCCGAGCTTGAATTTATAAAAGTCTTATTATTATTTATTTAGTACAAATCATAAATCCGGCCTGAACCCAGCCCATCACTGTGTAGGTATACCTGCATCCCTGGTAGGAAATGACCAGGAAAGGAACAGTACGCGTATATACCAAACTTTCAAAGTCTTCCATTTCTTGATTGGAAGCCCTCTCTTTTTTTCTTTTTCTTTTTAAAAAAAAAGATAGTTCATGCATGTGACGTGGTCAAGATCACAAAAAAGGAAGTCCTGTTAGCTAGAAAAGCCTTCTTCATGCAGTCCTTTTGGGCATTTCAAAAGTCTAACGGTTTTTTTTTTCCATGGGCTTATCAAATGGTTATCTTTTATGCCACTTAAATAATCATCCTCTAATTACCTTGAAATTATGGTTTCATCCTGTGCTTTTTTTAGAGTTATGTTTCCATCTCGAAATTTATATAAACCCAATATTACCCTTTATCTATGGGAAGGGAAATTCGGGACTAAATTTTTAATTATGGGGTCCTGTCCTATAATTACAGGATCTAGTTGCTTAATTCAATCCCAAAATTCTCTCTTCATAATAGAATCCCTAAATTTGAAAACCTCTCAAACGTCGAACAAACCCCGTACGGCGCCTTCCCCGTCGATATCACCGTCCTCTTCAACGTTCCGCGACGGTTAGTACTGCTGCAATGGTCTTAGAATCGTCCCGCCACATCGGTCTCCTTATCGTTTTACTCAACATCGTCCATCGTCATAATCATCACCGTCCTGATCAGTGGTCGTCAGCAACAATCACTTCACTAGCTGTTATAGTCGATTACTTCCTCTCTATTTTTCCACATGGATGTTGTATCATTAGTGCTACTGCATCAATGGTTTGGCAATTCCCCATCTCTCTATTTCTCTTTTCTGTCTCTTGAGATGAATAAGGAAAAAGAAGAAGAATAAAGAGAGGGATTAGGAGGAAGTCGCAGGGAGGGAGTTCTGTTTTTGAAGATGTAACAGTCCGTGGTGAGTAAAAAATGGAAATGGATCTTTACACAAGCATGCCGTCCATGGCACACCTCTCTATAATTTTTTTTTTTTGCATTTTGGATTGTCAAAGATTTTTGAATTATGGTAAAACTAGATTATTGATTTGTAGAGTGTTTGGAAGATGTGTAATTGGGAGTAATGAATCTTGTCACCGAGTAGTGATTGGAAGTAATCACTAAAATAGATTTTGATGTGGTTTTTTTATTTGTTAATAGTCTTGGTATTCTCTCCAATTAACGGATAAATATACCATGAAATAAATTCCGGTCACATTATGATTTATGAGTGCGATTGGTATAGGTTTCCCGAATTTTTACCATGAACATATATTGAGACTTCTTTATTTGTTATGTTTTTTGTTAATCATTAAAGGCACTTCGTAGATATAGCTGATCACGAAAATTCCACGACATATTCACCATGATTTTTGTTCTTTATTTCATTTTCAAAGCATCCCCACTATTTTCAAATCAAATTAATAATTGAAATCCATAGTCCTAATCAAATCCCCCTAATTAGGAAACTATATCTACATGTACTAATAAAAAGGGTATAAAAGGTATTTCACACACAAGAAGGATGAAAACACAACTGTTCAAAATAAGAGGGATGAAAACTTATGTGGTGCTCAAAAAATGGATAATTATTTAATTACCTCTATCTTTTAGGACTTGGATACTCTTCTGTTCTCAAAGATACTGTATGGTACAACCAACCATGAGTCTTTAACAGGATCATGATGCTCGGGACTGTTTAATAGCATAATCACAGCCGTCCAAAAGTGTTTTTAATGATCTAGATATATCGAGATGAACAACTGAGATTGAATTACATTGGTTTCTTTGCAGTCTAATTGCTAGAGAAGCCGATTCATTATGAAAACAGATAATGTCCCACCAACGAAAGAAATTGTTGCTAGTTGTTTGTTGCTACAATGTTTAAATTCTCTTAATTCATAATACATGGTGATGTTACTTATATATTTGAGTAATGCGTGTTGTTATCCCAAGATGATGTTGCATGTGGCTCTCGGAATAAACCATTCCCCACGTCTCCACATCCTTTCATACTCTTGTTTTAAGTTCTTATTTTTTAGCGCAAAATCAATTATCCTAACCGTCGGCCATCTCGTAGAACACATTTGGTTGAGAGTTTTGAGAAGAATTTTTTGAGAAATATTTTTGAGATAGTGTTTGGATGAGTTTTTGAAAAAAGTAATAATTAGAGAGAGGTGTAATAATTGGATAGAGGTAGGGAAAGAAATAAGAATAATGATTGGAGAGAGGGGTATGAGTAGAGAGAGAAATGTGATTAATGATTAATGATTGAAGAGATGAGAGATAGGAAAAAAATATTTTTGGAAATTTTTTTGAAAATGTGAAGTGAACAAAGTGGCATGTTTGCCAAAAATCAGCTTAATTGAATATCGATTAAAAACTGCCACTCTTAAAATCACATTAATAAGATATCACTTGATATATTTTCAGAACCTAATCTATCTTCCCCCAAAAGGACACATTGATACAGAGAAAAGGAATTTGGGTTCACCACACATTCTTGTGGGGTCTAGTACAATGTGTGATAGATAAAGGTATCGGGGCACAAAGACCTGGGGTCTAGTGCAATGTGTGATAGTACTTGTGCTAGTTGGGGGCCAATATGAATCGCACCAAAATTTTGCATGAACTTGAGCAACACAAGTATTAACATGTAGTTGGTCCAAGAATGTTATAACCATAAGTCAGGATAGATATTTCACTACTACAATAATGGTTAAAGATGACACACCAAAAATTGAAACAATGACAGTTTTTGTAAAACTGTCATCGAAAATATGAGGGTAGAGTTTTGATGTCAGTCTATCCTAAAAACTGTCATCTTTGCGATATAAGATGACAGTTAATAATAAAAGTGACATTATTATCTATTTCTTTAATGTCAGTTTTTGCTTAGAACTGACATTAAAACAAGGCGCTTCCAGAAGCCCATATGGATAACCTTTGAATGTCATTTTTCCTTAAAAGTGACATGGAAACTAAGCCCTTTTAATGTCAGTTTTAATTAGAACCGACATTGAAATTGATCATAAAAGATGACTGTCAAAAAGTGTCATTAAACGTATAAGATGACAGTTTAAAACTGTCATCTTATATTAAATCTAAAACTGACATAAAAAGTACTCAACTTAAATTTTTTCGAAAATATAGTATAAATATTTTTGTTGGTCTTTTGTCAACAACAAGCGTGCTAGCTCAGTTGGTAACATGCGCGCGCGTGAGGAGGTCAAGGTCTTGAGTTCGAGTCCTGGGGCAAGCAAATATTATCTAACTACACAAGTGCTACGTAGGCGCCACACAAGCGCCACGAGGTGCCATGTGAACTCCACTGGGCGGTCTTGTGAGGGCGGCCACACGAGAGCCACGTGTTCGAACTAGAATTGTAATTTTTTTTTTTAGAATGTAGGATAGATAAGATGACAGTTTAAAACAGTCATCATTGATTGTAAAGATGACAGTGTAAACCTGTCATCTTATTGCAAAGATGACAGGTTTAAACCGTCATCTTATATGTTTCAATGACGTTTTTTGACTGTCATAACAAATTTAGACTTTTAATGTCAGCTCCAAAGATGACAGTTTTACTGTCATCTTTTGTGATTCATGACACATTTTAACTGTCATGGTTTAAGGTTTTTGTAGTAGTGTTTTTTTTCTTTATATTTCATATTCTAGAAACATTCTTTTGTCAACAAATGAGGACAATGGTACAATTGGAATAATATATTTACAACGTTCACAACAATTTCATTATTTAATGCTGTTAAATTTATTGCTAGGAAAAATATAGAATAGAAAAAATAGCAGCTCAGAAATATGAGACTGGAACCCAAAGATTATTCCTGATGAGGAAACTCTTATTCTTGACATGAAATTAATCAATTTCATGGATTATGGCCCTGCTCCATGGCTTATCGCGTTTGCCCAACTTCTCCGTAGTTGACCGACCGTAAATTTTTCAATTGGAGGGTCCTCTGCCTGACTCCAGGGTTTTTAACATTTCTCCACCGGAATCATTTTCTCGTAACAAGAACCTATGTGGTGATCCAGCCCAAGGTTTGACACCATGTAACGACTCAGTATTCGAGGGTGGTAAGGGAAGTAAAGGAAATTCGCAGGTGATTGTTATCGCAGTTTCTGCCTCGTTAGGCTCGTCGTTTCTCTTGCTCTTGCTTGTTGTGGTTATTGCGTTTCATCGAAGAAGTAACCGGAGAAGCCAGAGAGAAGATGTGGTGAAGGGAGAAAACATCTTTTTAATCCATACTTTTTGCGGGAGACTAGTGTATGGAGATATCATCCGGGATACCGATGATTTTGACGATGCATACTTCATTGGAGAGGGAGGATCAGCTAAAGTTTACAAAGTGAACTTACCAAGTGGGCAGGTGCTTTCGAAAGTTTTTTGAGTTTCAGTTTTTTCTTTTTTGATAAAAAGACGATATTATAAACTAAGCAGAAATAGTCATGGGATATTTAACCCCTACAGAGTCAGCAACCAGTTGTTGCAACAGGAAAACTGGAGGTACCGCTAAAGCAACATAATTAAAATTACATTAAACAAATGAGTTCTTCGCAAGCATATCAGCACTTCGATTAGCTTCTCTTCTAACATGGCGGAGACTGGATCCGCTACATTCCAGAAGTCGGCTGCAATCACAAATAATAGAACTAAGAGGATGATTGGTGAATTGATTAGAAATTAAGGACACGGCTTGCAAAGCATCCATTTCCACTTCAAACCCCGTAATGCCAAGATCTGCTAGTTTCAGTTTTTTCGATACAAACTTAACTTACCCTGTCCTAGACATTTGGACATGAAGGGTCCTTTTCTAGAGGTCTTTAACGGCCATGACCATGGTATGTAGCCCAATAAATAGGTGCTTTCAAAAGTTTGGAGGCGTAAGAGCTTCTCCGACCCTAACTTAATTTTTTACTCAAATTTAAGTAAAAGCTTGATTTGGTATCACCAATTTTTTTTTTATTTAATCAGAACGTGATTAAAATAAAATAAAAAAACAATTTAACACACAATTTCCCCTCTCTCTCTCCACCACGGTCGACCACCACCACCACGCTGAAAACCTTGATTTCACGCCTTCCTCTGCCACCATCGACCCAGATCTACCACAACCATCGACCACCAACTACCACCGCTGTCGACCACCAGTAACCACCACCGTCGACCAGATTTCATCGTCCCACAAGCTATCACCACGTCGACCAGATTTCTCTTTCCATGTACTCGCAAACAAGAGAACTGTACTTTTCGTGATAACAGAAGCCGTAGAGTTTCACTAAGTTCCGGTGCCTTATTTCTGTTAGCGTTGCGATCTCATTTGTGAAACTCTTGATCTCCACAATCTGCGAACCTTCTGGTTTATCAGGAAGATGGCCATCTGATGTCCATTCCTTTATCCTTTGTCTATGTAATCTGTATAAATACCAAGGGGTATTAGAGGTAGAAAAGAATTAAGGGAAAGAGAGAATTGGGAGAGTACAAAAGTGAGAAAAAAAAGAGTCAGTCCATTTAAGTTGGTCTGGAGTTTGGGTATTTTTTTTCTTGTTGTTGTAATTCCTCAATATATTGGAACTCTCATTTGGTTGTGGAGTAGGCAGCGAGGCTAAACCACATTAATTCTTTGTATTCTCATTTTTCTTTGTGTGTGCTTAATATTTTACGGAGTTGCTTTTATTTGAGTGGGACCGAAATTCCCAACAGAGGGGTGGTTTTACGCTTTATCTTACCTACATCATAATTGCGTGCCTCCCGTAATTCATTGAGAAATATCAAGCAAGAATGTTTTGTTGAACTCGGAAATGGAGGCTCGTGTCTTGGATTTTGGCACTGCAAGGTTTTTTGAAGGCTAATTCTTCAAATTGGACCACGGTTGCAAGCACATACAGATACATTGCTCTAGGTAACTTTAATTAGTGTTTTGGAAAATTACAAAAACAGAGCTCCTCAAAAACCTTGCAGTGCCAATATCTTAGTACGAAATGAAGATACAGATTTCCAACAATACGAAGGTCCCAAAAGATCATCACATAAAACAGAGTAGCAAAATGATTGGGCAAATTAATGTGGACTCAATTTGTTATGAATTTTTGTGGTCGTGATATGAATTCATGAGGTCTAATTTCTGTATAAGCATAAAATAACTTAGCAACAATTACATTTTAGTCCGCGGGACATGATCTATTTTGATAACACTGCATTCGGATCAACAAATCGACTCATTTAGAGGAATATCCATCTGAACCTAATTAAAATCGGAGCAACGCTTCGTATAACTTGCCCAATACAATTTACCCAAAAAAAAAAAAACTTGCCCAATACAAATATAATTCGGGTGCAACGTGATTACTCACTTCTGTATGGGAATTCGTCCAAGAACGAAAAACCTACAACCACACGTTAAGATAAGCAACAATGTATGTAATATTTAGCGATTTTAAAATTGTTTTGTCATTAATCATTGGCATCAAGCTGGAAACAAGAAACCACAATGTGACAACTGTACAATTGGAGTTATCCAATATTCACTACACTTTTAATTTGTTTCAATTATATTGCTAGCAAAATAATGAAAACAAAGAAGAGAAATTTAAAAAAATAGGAGATCTTAAATATTAGACTCGAACCCAAACTCAAGTCTTGGAAAGAAATATTGAATGCCCAAACGGCTATAATCACTTAAATCCTGGAGATTTTTTTTGGGAAGAACGATCCTCAACTTTCAGGTTATGCATGTAGATTGAGAAATGAGAAGGACTATACCGAGTACAGAAAAACAATACCCACGTAGGGTAGGAAAAGTTCCACATACAAAAATCTTAATCTTCTATTTCGGCTTCTTTCAGTCCAGATAAACTGGGAAAAGTACATAAAAATATCTTAAAATCTGGTTTATTTAATGAAAGATCTAAATCTATAAATAATCTTACAGTTTAATTGTCCATGGCTTTCCTTTTTTTTAAATCAAAATTCAATGTTGAAATACCTATCGATGTTTGATAAAACTGATTTTTTTCTTGGATATTCTATAAGATTAGATTACTACAATAAATGTATGGTGGGGGGCCTAGGGGTGCATAACGGCTCGGTAGCCCACCCAGCCCACCAAACCCAGCCCGAATTTTTTAGGGCTTGGGAAAAATATATAGGCCCATAGGGCTGGGCTGGGTTGATAATTTAAGCCTGTTTATTAATTGGGCGAGTTTTGAAAATTTTCTCGAGGCTCAACCGGCCCGGCCTTGTGCTCAATGTAAATAATATTTTTATTTTAATACCATACATTTATATATATGTATATGTTGTTGCTTGAACCTAACTGCTCAGAGTTTGTTTATTTTGATGAAAGTGACATTGATGAAGATGAATTACAAGTACTACATATGTGTAGATTACTTTTTAAATAATAACAATTGGTTAAGAAAATTTTGAAGTTTCTTTTCCATTAAACTTATGTCTAAGAGTAATAACTCATAGTTTTTTTTTTTTTTTTGTGTTCTACAAGATCTCTTTGTGAAGGAGTGTGATTTCAAAGGAGAGATATTAAAGAGAAGTTTTTACATATTCGAGTTCCATCTTTTAGAGCTCTTTAAGTGAACTTTAATTTATGGGTCTGTTTTTAATATTTTTGGGAGAACTTAGAACATTAAGTATATTACTACGGTTGTGAATTGTAATTGTGATCATTATGGTTGATTAATTAATGTTTACGATACATGTTTTAGAAAAATAAATGGGCTTTTGGACGGGTTCGGAAAATTAAAATTTTAATTGGGCCGGGCTTGGGCATATTAAATGAAGCCCGATTATTAATGGGTCGGGCTTGGAAATTGATAAATCTCGTTATTATCTAGTATAATTAGCCCGATCCGAACCCATCCCGGTCCAGTGTTTGTGCACCCCTAAGTGGGGCTAACAATGGCAGGGGTGGAAAATCCACGGTTTCCACTGTCAACGAAAGGTATTTAAACATTGCAGTAACAAATAACAAGCAACAATTTCTTTAGTCGGTGGGACGTGATTAGTTTTCATAGAAAACGGCTTAGCCGCAAAGAAACTGGTGCAATTCAATCACGGCTTTTCATCTCGAAAAATCTAGACCATTAAAAATACTTTTAGAATGATGCGATTACATGAACCATCTTCTAAAATCCAAAAGTAGACGGCAGACAAGATGGATTGTTGTCATAACTCTGTTTTTGGCTCAATGAATCAACTCATTTAGAGGATCAACCACTCGCCTATTAGTTGGGGTGCAATAAAAAATCGGAGCAAAACGTTGCATGAACAAACAACCATACCTACGTCAAGATATCCAACAAAATTTTACTTTTTTCATATTGGATTTTGCCATTAAATCACTGCCATAAAGCTGGAAACAACAACGACAATGGTACGATTAATTGGAGTTATTTACAGATTAACTACCAACTTCATTATTTAATATAATTCGTTTTCAACTTAATTATTTAATTTACAAATATTCACTACAACTTCATTATTTAATTTGTAAATACAGAGAAGCAAAAATAGTAGCTCAGAAATATAAGTCTTGAACCCAAACATTTGTTCTGATGAGGAGGCTCTTATTCTGAAAGAGATGAAAATTACTTTCATGGATTATGGCCCCATGGCACATCGCGTCTAGGAAACTTCTTCATAAGTGGCTGCTCTGTTCAACAAGACATGTCGCAGGTCAATAATGACATTTCTTGGCAAATTGACATGGTTTGTTCCTTATTATTCCAGTTTCTTTTGGTCGAGGTAAACCGAACAACTACAGAAAAGTATCCGAAAATGTTCTTATTTATGTTTTCAAGAAGAGACAGAAAGATCACAATTACGACTAAAATTACCGAGAATAATTCTCGAAACTGCTATAATACAGTTCCTAATTCATAATGTTTTGTGTAAAAAATTCACAATATACGTAGAAAATTCATCACATTTTCATAAAAGATTCACAACCTCAAAATGGGTCGATCATGTACACACTCAAATATGTACTTATATACAAAATTACGAATTCAAGGATAATGTTACAAATTTGTATCAAAGCATCAATAAATTCTATTCATCTAAGGGTGCATATCGTGTAAACTCATATAGAGAGCAGGCGTTGTAGCATTTTTTGTTATTTTCGGATCAAGTGAACAATAGATAAGAGGGGGAAAAACTCACGAGGGGCAAGGGAATCCGAAGTCTGGAGCAGTTCCCTAGCAGCCACCTGAGTAGCCAAGAGAAGGGTACAGAGAAAAAGGACTTTCCAAACAACAGAAAGCATTTTTATTGCCATTTTTGTTCAAGCATAAAAGACAGGTGATGTAGGGTTCATGCATGTCCTTTTATACCCAAAATTATAATATTAAGAAGAAGACCTTGGTCTCAGGGATGCAGGTGATGTAGGGTTCATGTATGTATGTATATGTATAATTTTCATATTTGTCTTCTTACTGTTCAATTTCTTATTGAAGAAGTGTCATTTTAGAGGAAAGATATCCTGAGAGAAGTTTTTGAATGGTAGAGCTTCATGGATGCTGGAGAGTTCCAACTTTTTTAGCATTATAATTGCTTTTCAGGGTAACAATTTAATTATCAGATCTACATAGTTTTATGTGTTTGTTTTTAATAGTTTTGTGAGAACTTAGAGTTTTAAATTACAATTGCAAATTATAATTTGTGATCGTTATGGTTGATTAATTTATATTAGTGATACTGTGTTTTATAAATATATATATTTAAGCTTGTTGGACGGGGCACGGAAAATAAAAATTCAATTTAGGTAGAGTTTAGATATATTAAATGAAGTATGATTATTAATAGGCCGATTTTTAATTTACAAAAGTCTCATTGTTATCTAGTACAACCGTGGCCGGAACTTAGCCCAACTCTGTGTACGTACATGTGCACACCTAGTAGGAATAGGCCAGGAAGGGAACAGAACGCGTGGCGCAACCACTTCTTCAATGTACGAAACTTTCAAAGTCTTCCATTTCTTGATTGGAAGTCCTTTTGTTTTTAAAAGAGAGTTCATGCATGTGATGTGGTCTAGAAAAAATATGTCTAATTAATTACCACTAAGATAAGTTATTGTTTTTAATTACCACTAAGATAAGTTACGTACTCTTTTTTGGAGTTTAGGTTTAGGGTGCACTTTCCCTATTATAGGGTTTTAGTGATTTAGGCATTTTCATAGAGTACTCTAGGATTTTAGGCACTTTCATAGGGTACCTTAGGATTTTATGCACTTTCATAGGGTACCCTAGTCGTAGGGTACCCTAGTCATAGGGGTACCCTAGACTTTAGGTTTATGGTGCACTTTCCTATTATAGGGTTTTAGTGGTTTAGTCATAGGGTACCCTAGAGTTTAGGTTTATGATGCACTTTCCTATTATAGGGTTTAGTTATTTAGGCACTTTCATATGGTATCGGTTTGACTTGATAGGAATTTTTCAGAGTTGAGTTTGAGCTGATGGTAATAATGGGATCCAATGGTGACTTGATGGTAAATGTCCCTTTATTTTATCAAATGGTCATCTTGAGGACTTAGATACTCTTCCGTTCTCAAAGATACTGCTTGTAACAACATTCTATGCTCCTTTCACGGGTTCATTTCGATGATCGGAATTGTTCAATTTTTAATCTTTGTGAGATAATTTGACATATTTATACAAGGAAAAGGAATTTCAATCCAGCGTTCTAATATTTTCTCGTGTATAGGTGTTTTAAAATCATATAAGATGACATTCGATCCATATAACTTTTGGTGTAAATTATGTTCACGACAAAGTAAAAAAAAATAAAAGGTCTAAATTATTAAAATGAAGCCAATAAGGGTTACAAGTCCCTTTGACTAACAGAGGAGAGACGTAAAGAATCCAAGCCCTATTTTTATCCGATTTGTTTGGTGAAGGTGCTTGTGACATCGTCAAAGGACTTCCATTGGAAATCTAAATAAATCTATCCCAAAAGATAAAATTCCCACGTCTGATTTTCAATATATGTGCGGGGTGTAAATTTGTAAAATTTAAGGTTATAACGTATTTGCCATTCCTTTTATTATAAAATGTAT
Source organism: Vaccinium myrtillus (assembly GCA_016920895.1). Classification (NCBI taxonomy): domain Eukaryota; kingdom Viridiplantae; phylum Streptophyta; class Magnoliopsida; order Ericales; family Ericaceae; genus Vaccinium; species Vaccinium myrtillus. The sequence continues at coordinate 94,822 of JADGMU010000847.1, forward strand.
ATTGCTTATATTTTTATCGATATTCAATTGAGCTTATTTTTAGTAAACATGTTCTTTGTACAAAGAAGCCAACGCAATTCAATCTTGACCATTCATATCAACAAATCTAGATCATTAAAAATATTTTTGGACGGTTGGCGTTATGCAAACCTTCCTCTGGGTCCATAAGTGGATTGTAAACAAGCCGGATTCTTTTTATTACTCTATTTTCAGATCAATGAATTGACTCAGAGGATCATTCTCACCTACGACCAATACCTTATCCACCACACATTATTGTGGGGTTAGTGCAATATGTGATAGATATATGCGTTGGAGGCTTGGGACAATGACGTGGCGGTCCCAAAGATCATAAAATATATATTTCATATTCTAAGAACATTATTTTGTCAACAAAGGACAATGGTACAATTGGAATTATTTACAAAATTCACTACAATCTCATTATTTAATTCTGTTCAATTTATTGCTAGGAAAAATATAGAAAAGAAAAAATAGCAGCTCAGAAAAATGAGACTGGAACCCAAAGATTATTCCTGATGAGGAACCTCTTATTCTGGAGATGAAATTAATTAATTTCATGGATTATGGCCCTTGCTCCATGGCTTATCTCGTTTGCTCAACTTCTTCGTAGTTGACAACTCTGTTGAATAAGACGAGACAAGACAAGACGCATGTCAATAATTGCATTTCTTTAGCAAATAAAAAAAAAGAAAAAAATTTTTCTGTAAAAAATATCAAATTTGACATTGTTTGTCTTTCGTTCTCTTAATTTTCTAGTGACTTTTTTTCAAACATCATGATCCTTGTTTTGTTATTATTTCGGTTTCTTTCGGTAAGATACAATCCCCTAATTTGGATTTGTACGGTATACTATTTCTTGATCAATATCTCCTTAAATTCATAATATATGTTTGTGCAAAAAATACAATTTATATGTAAAAAATTCATGGTATTTGTAAAAAAGATCCAAAGCATCAAGGCAAAATCTCGCAACATACAAATGTTATGAAGTCAAAGTTAATGTTACAAATTCATATGCAAAGACTGTATCTTCATATACAAAAGTTACGAATTTATGTCAAAGAATCATAAAAATCTATTCATCTGAAGGGTGCAGACCATATATGGTCATATATATAGTAAGTTAGTAATTAGTATTGTAGCATTTTCTGTTATTTTCACATCAAGTGTACGATAGATAAGAGGGGCAAAAACTCACTAGAGGCAAGGGGATCCGAAGTCTGGAGCAGTTCCCTAGCAGCCACCTGAGAAGCCAGGAGAAGGGTACAGATCAAAAGGACTTTCCAAACCAGAGAAAGCATTTTTATTGCCATATATTTTTGCATAAAAGACAAGTGATGTAGGGTTCATGCATGTCCTTTTATACGTACCCAAAATACTAATACTAAGAAGATTTGGGTCACAAGAATTGTTCAAAGACTTTGGTTTCTTAACCCACAAGAAGACTTGGTCTCAGGGATGGAGGGTAAGAGACGGTGAGGTCTGAGCTGGAACATGCCACCCCCGGATTCAAAAAAATAATAATTTTGTATTAGTAAAACAGTGTTATTGATCTTCAAAACGCGTAGACATAGCAAATGTTAAAGAAAATTCTTCATATGACCTATGCATTGAAATAATAAATAAGTGTAATTGAAGTATCGAAATGTCGTCTGATTTTGACAATTGACCTAAAAAGATGTTTTTTAATTACAAGCACATTAATCAAACCGAGTAATTAATTATTGGCTGGTATAACAAACTTTGAATGCCCTAAAATATGTTTCTTACATTTTTTTAGAATTAATTATTATCCGGCCCACCTATCCCTACCCATTTTTGTAGAATTCGGGATAAACATTTAGGTTCATCTGGCTGTTTGGAGTTACGATTTTAAGACCGTTTACTAAATTGTCGGGTTTGAAAAAAAAATCCCTTAAGGCTTAGGCCGATGAAAATAGCATATATTTTTTTTAATTATGGATATATAGTACTACCGCTATAAGTCCTACCTGTGCACTTAGGATTTTTCTTTCCTGAAGTGGACCATCTCCTCTTATTTAAGCGTAAGTTTCATCTTTATCTTTTCTTGCTCTACAATTTCGTATTGAAGAAATGTCATTTTAAAAGAGAGAGATACTTGAGAGAAGTTTTTGCATGTTAGAGATTCATGGATGCTGGAGAGTTCTAAATTTCTGAGCACTTTGCTTTTTGGGGCGGGAGACAATTTAATTATTAGATCTACATGGTTTTGTGTGTCGGTTTATAATAGTTTTTTAAGAATTTAAAACTTAAATTATGGTTGTGAATTTTTATTTGTGATCCTTAAGTTAATTAATTTATTTTTGGAATATTATGTTTTAGAAAAACAAATGGGCTTGATGGTTGTTTTTGAAAAATAATAATTCAATTTATGTAGGGCTTCAAAATAGTAAATGAAGTCCGATTATTAATTAACGTGACTTGGTTATCTGTCTAGTTATTATCTTGTATACACCCGACCCCACCCAACCGGTAGCAGGAAATGACCAGGAAGGGAACAGTACGCGTACTCACCAAACTTTCGAAGTCTTCCGTTTCTTGATTGGAACTTGGAAGTCCTGTTAGCTAGAAAAGTCTTCATGCAAGTCCTTTTGGGCATTTCAAACGTCAAACAATTATTTTTCCATTGGTTTATTAAATGGTTCTCTCTCACGGGAAAATCTTTCAATGCCAGTAAGGGACCACATGGCAGTATTCTACGATGCCTCCGAGCCGTTCTTTGTTTTGGACGGTCCGGATGTACCGGTAGAGTTCTACATCAGCCGTACCCTACCGACACTAAAAAAATTGTCTCTCTCTCTTTTAGGACTTGGCTACTCTTCCTTCCTCAAAGTGACGGCATGGTACAACCTATTATTATGAGCCTTTGGGCTCATTTCGATGATCATAACCGTTCAATATTTAATCCGAGATAATTTGCCAAACGGTTATTTTTCCATTGGTTTATTAAATGGTTCTCTCTCACGGCATGGTACAACCTATTATGGGCCTTTCACGGGCTCACTTCGATGATCGTAATCGTTCAATATTTAATTCCTTGTGAGATAATTTGCCACTCTAAAAATTCCGTTGATAAGATAATTGATATGTTTTCAGAATCTAATCTATCTACCCTCAGAAGGACACATCTATACAGAGAAAAGGAATTTCGATCTAGCTTGGCAATACTTTCTCGTGTTATAGGTGTTTTAAAATCGTATATATAAGATGACATCCGATGCATATAACTTTTGGCGTAACTTAAGTTCTTGACGAAATCTAAAAAAATGATAGGTCCAGATTATTAAAGTGAATCCAAGAAGGGCTACATGACCGTCCCGTCCCGTCCCTTCGACTTGACTGAGCCCTATTTTTATCCCATTGGTTTGACATCTTCAAAGGACTTCCTTTGGAAATCTTAATAAATCTATACCAAAAGATAACTCCCACGTCTGATTTTCAATATAGGTGCGGGATGTAAATTTGTGAAGTTTAAGTTTATAACGTATTTGCCATTCATTTTTATTTTATAATATGTTTATTGCTCATATCTTTATCGATATTCAATTGAGCTGACTTTTGACACACATGTTGTTCTTTGTGTGTTTTACAAGATGGCCGATGGTTCGGATAATTGATTTTGCGCCCAAAAATAACATCACTTAAATATGTAAATAACATCACCAAATAACAAATAAGACAATAACTAGCAACGAATAAGACAATAACCAGCTTCTCTAGCAATTAGACTGTAAAGAAGCCAATGCGATTCAATCTCGTCCATTCATCTGGACAAATCTAGATCATTAAAAACCTTTCATCATTTCCATAAAGCTTGAAAACGAAAGGACAATGGTACAATTGAAGTTATACAAGATTCACAACAATTTCATTATGAGACTCGAACCCGAACATTAAACTTGACGATGATGTAAATTTCATGGATTATGGGGTGCCGGGTCATCACGTTTGCCTAGCTTCTTCGGAGCTGTTGAACAAGACAAGACACGTGTCAATAATGGCATTTCTTTAGCGAACGAAAAAAGAAAAAAAACTTTTCTGTTGAACCATCATTGTCTTTTTTTCAGAAAATAACCTATTTAAATTATCAGTAAATAAGATATCGTCCATGTTTCCTTATTTCCCGGTTTCTTTAATCCTTTTAGTCGATGTAAACCGAATTAATACATGGGGTGTTTGGGAGCTTACTTATCCAATTTTTATTTTTTCATTTTCCCATTTGATTGTTTGGCTCTATCTTCTCCCTATATGAATTCCAAGAAAATGGATTCTTGGTTTTTTATGATGGAGAGCAAAAGATAAAAATAGAGGGAAAGGAGCTTTTGATTTCCAATTTTTCATTTTTCCCACTTTAATTAACCTAAAGACCTACACAATGTATTATGCACATATATCCTAACCACCACTCTTGTTGCAAAATCATTTTATACATATCTCCCAAACTCTTTCGAGATTCAGAAACACATTCTAACCATAATACAAAAAGTCTAAAATACAAAAAGCCAAAAAGAGATCGAATCTGGATCCAATAATAAGTTTCGAAAAATGTCCTTTTTAAGACATTCTATGCAATTTCTTGAATGGTCTTAAATTCATAACATTCGTATAAAAATTTATAATGTACATAGAAAATTTGTCATGTTCGTATAAAAGATTCAAAGCGTCAAGGCAAAATCTCGCAACATACAAATGTTATGAAATCAAGGTTAATGTTATACGCGAAGTCCGTATCTTCATCTACAAAAGTTACGACTTACGAACATATATCAAAGAATCATAAAAATCTATTCATCCAAAGGGTGCATATTGTATTTTTTTTTTTTTGAACAGCAAAAAATTTATTAATCTTTGGAAATAAATTACAAAGATTAAAAGGATCCTAGACACGAGGCATCACGACAGAGAAAGAGCCGGCCACAAAAGGCATATCTCACTCCGATAGACACCTAACGCTAGGAACCAAAGGGAAAATAACAACCTGAGGCTGGCAAGAAACCAAGCAAAACCACTAACATAAAAAAAGCCCAAAGCTAAAACAACCAAACGCCTGAAACAAAGACAACCAAAACCTGAAGAGACCACCACAACTGAGAATGAAGCAGGAAAAACAAATAAAAAATAAAAAAATAAAAAATAAAAAAACCCCAACGACATCATTGGCTTTCATCAGAGAAATTTTTATATCTGTATATAAAAGGCATCTCTCAAACAAAAAAAAAAATGCATATAGTATACACTTTTATATATATCTATATATACATAGTATTATTGTAGCATTTTCTGTTATTTTGAGATCAAGTGAATAATAGATAAGAGGGGCAAAAACTCACGAGGGGCAGCGGGTTCCGAAGTCTGGAGCAGTTCTCTAGCAGGCACCTGGGAAGCCAAGAGAAGGGTACAGAACAAAAGGATTTTCCAAACAACAGAAAGCATTTTTATTGCCATTTTTGCTCAAGCATAAAGACAGGTGATTTAGGGTTCATGCATGTCCTTTTATACCCAAAAATCATATACTAAGAAGACTTTGGCCACAAGAAAGACTTCGAAGACTTTGGTTTTTCTCTTAACCATATGATACGTAGCAAATGTTAAAGAAAATTCAATGTAGAGGGTTTGGTCAGAGAGTTTATAACGCGGTCACGACTAGAAAAAGGAGATTGTTAGGAAGTCCTTTTAGGCATTCAAAAGTTCACACGGGTATTTTCCCACGGGTTTATCAAACGGTTATCTTTTAGGACTTGGATTCTTTTCGGTTTTCAACGAACGAGACTGCACGGTCCTGTTTGGTCTATTTATGAGTCTTTTGCGGGTTCATTTCAATAATCAGGACCGTTCAATTTTTAGTTTTTGTGATATAATTTGTCACTCTAAAAATCATGTTCATGAGATATTATTGCATATCTTCCCCTGAAGGACACATTTATATAAAGAAAAAGGAATTTTGATCTGTTGCGATTTTATTTATTTATATATTTTTCATGTTTAATGTTTTTCAAAATCATATTAAATGACATCCAATCTATAGTTTTTGGAGTAAAATTAATTTCTCGAAAATGAAAGGTCCAGATTATTAAAGTAAATACAAAAGGGGCGATATGAGTACGGTCTAGATCGTCCCGTCCCTTTCAGTCTTTGACTAATTGAAGAGAGACTTAAGAGAATCCAAGCCTTATTTTTAATAGATTGGTTTGTTAAAGACGCCTTTGTCATCGTCAAAGCACTTCCTTTGGAAATTTCAATAAATCTATCCCAAAAGTTAATTCGGACGTCTGATTTTCAATATAGGCTCACCTCTCTTCAGGTTTCTGATAACTCCGGAGAACTCTCCAATTTTTTCTGATATTGCACTGACTTCCCCTGCTCGGCATGTCGGATGGATGGAGCAAACTTAGATTGGCTTTTTACATTTTTGTCCTTAGGTGTTAGTCATAATTTTACATCTTTATTATCTTCCAAATGTAGGGTACATCTACATTTTTTTTTTGGTAATCCGGAAATATATTAAAACTAGAGAACAGAGATAGTCTCCATTAGAGGTGCATTAAGTTGATTACACATAAAGACACAAAAGGAAACAGCCATAGCACTAATCAAGATACTGCCTGACATTGTTGTTATCCCTCAACATAAACTCCCTGATGGACAGCGGTGGAGTAGGGGAAACAATCAGCTCTTCATCTTGTTCTGCTCAAGATGTGTTTGATCATCAACGCATTGGTTAGCAGAGCGATAGATATGTGTGAGTGTGCGTCTCGCACAGTTGAGTAGATACCTCTCATCGTTTATGATAGTGCTTTGGGGGTGATTGGGAGAAGCTCCTTCATTGAACAAGAGAATTGCCGTTTGGGAATCCGATTCTATGTGAATGTTAGATAGCCCTTTCTCCAAAATGATTGTGAGCACTCAATAGATGGCCCAAAACCTCCGTTTCTAAGCTGGAATTAGCCGCCATTTTGCCGTAGTATCCGAGTATCCATGCTCCTTGCTCATCCCGGAATATGCCACCGAATCCCACTTTCCTGTTGTCATAGTACTTGCAACCATCTGTGTTTAGCTTGATGGTACCTGTAGGGGGAGGGCACCAATTAAGGTATTAGTTTTTGTTTGGGAGGGTCAGGAGTTGGATGGGATTTAAAAGCCTCAGTAATTTCAGAAGCGTAGGAGTATAACATTTTGGAACTCACTGTCGTCACGACATCAATGTAATCAAAACTCTTTTTATTACTATCTTTCCATATTTTCCAAATCGTGACTCAGAATAGAGTATTCCAAGGTATTATAGATCCTGAGTTGCTGGGTTTTTTCTTTTTGAGATTAGAGGAAATTCAGTCCTTAGTAGAGGTTGTAAACCCATATTCGCGTGTCTGATTTTTGATATAGACGCGCGGTTTGTGATATTTATATCCGTTGTGGACTTGTATAAGCCGCGTCAAATCAAGTAGGAAGCACAAAGAGTCAAAGCAGATGATCATTTCACTTTTGCTCTAGGTTAATTTGTTTAAGTTTGTGCTAGGGCATGTGCAAGAGTCCAGTCAAATGCAATATTTAGCTATTTATGCTAACAACAGCTCACAAACACGCTGCACCAGTAGTCTTAACAAATTACCAAATTGATAAGTAAACAGCTTGAGCTACAGTACCTCTCCCTTCCAATGAGATACTGTATTCTAGAGGCTACTTCACCGAATGCAAAATAATTTTATAATTGATTAATTAATACCCCAATTAATGCCCCCAAAAATATAAATTGGATATCATAATTCCGTCATGGGTGGCCTCGTGGGTGAAGTGCCCACCCTGCGGGTCTATCTAATTCTTTCATGAAAATGGTTTTAAAACAGTTGTTTGATTTGTTCAAAACAATTTCGGGACTAGTGAATGAAAATTGACTCCATTGATCTTCATTTAATTATTGATTGAGGAGTTAATAAATATTAGCGTGTCTAGCTCAGTTGGTAGAGCGCAAGGCTCTTAACCTTGTGGTCGTGGGTTCGAGCCCCACGGTGGGCGCCTTAAAGTTTTTTGAATGTTCGTTTCACCATCTAATTCGGTTGGGGACTTCTAGAGTGAGAAAGTCCCCCTTCTCTCTAGAAACCCCTAAAATCTTTTCAGCTTTGGGGGGTGGTTTGCCGCCGCCTCAGCCACCTCCCCCACCCTTCTCTCACTCCTCTCTGGCCTCACTACTTCGGCCTTCACCTCCTGATCTCATCCCGTCCGGGCTTCCTCCCATTTCCTCCATCTCCATCGTCACTCTTCTTTTTCATAGTTCGAACCCCACCCTTCTTCCAACCTTGCGGGTTCAGATCTAGTGTGGATTGGAGTTTTGGGGCTCGGTTTGGTGCTTCTCCGGCGAATAAGTCGTCCGAACCGGCAACGGCGGCTATGGTGACAAGGTTTTCCATCCGGAGGTCTTTCAGTTCTTTTTTCTTGTTTTGTTTTGTTTATCTCCCTTTTGGAGATCTGTTTATCCCCTTTGTGGGATTCATAGCCCCCTGCGAGGGTGCTTTTTTGGATTTCATCTGTATTGTTTTGCTATGGTTTGAGCTGGGTGTCCGTTGAGGTTTTCTGTACCCATGGGTCGGTACCCATAGGTTTTTCCTTTTACGACTAGACCCCAAACATTAGTCCCGACTGCACGGTCCTGTTTGGTCTATTTATGAGTCTTTTGCGGGTTCATTTCAATAATCAGGACCGTTCAATTTTTAGTTTTTGTGATATAATTTGTCACTCTAAAAATCATGTTCATGAGATATTATTTGATATCTTCCCCTGAAGGACACATTTATATAAAGAAAAAGGAATTTTGATCTGTTGCGATTTTATTTATTTATTTATTTTTCATGTTTAATGTTTTTCAAAATCATACTATTAAATGACATCCAATCTAAATTAATTTCTCGAAAATGAAAGGTCCAGATTATTAAAGTAAATACAAAAGGGGCGATATGAGTACGGTCTAGATCGTCCCGTCCCGTCCCTTTCAGTCTTTGACTAATTGAAGAGAGACTTAAGAGAATCCAAGTCTTATTTTTAATAGATTGGTTTGTTAAAGACGCCTTTGTCATCGTCAAAGCACTTCCTTTGGAAATTTTAATAAATCTATCCCAAAAGTTAATTCCGACGTCTGATTTTCAATATAGGCGGGATGGGTGTGACATATTATAGCGTAAATTGTCCACACGCTCACCTCTCTTCAGGTTTCTGATAACTCCGGAGAGCTCTCCAATTTTTTCTGATATTGCACTGACTTCCCCTGCTCGGCATGTTGGATGGATGGAGCAAACTTAGATTGGCTTTTTACATTTTTGTCCTTAGGTGTTAGTCATAATTTTACATCTTTATTATCTTCCAAATGTAGGGTACATCTACATTTTTTTTTTGGTAATCCGGAAATATATTAAAACTAGAGAATAGAGATAGTCTCCATTAGAGGTGCATTAAGTTGATTACACATAAAGACACAAAAGGAAATAGCCATAGCACTAATCAAGATACTGCCTGACATTGTTGTTATCCCTCAGCATAAACTCCCTGATGGACAGCGGTGGAGTAGGGGAACAAAACCAGCTCTTCGTCTTGTTCTGCTCAAGATGTGTTTGATCATCAGCGCATTGGTTAGCAGAGCGATAGATATGTGTGAGTGTGCATCTCGCACAGTTGAGTAGATACCTCCCGTCGTTTATGATAGTGCTTTGGGGGTGATTGGGAGAAGCTCCTTCATTGAACAAGAGAATTGCGTTTGGGAATCCGATTCTATGTGAATGTTAGATAGCCCTTTCTCCAAAATGATTGTGAGCCCTCAATAGATGGCCCAAAACCTCCCTTTCTAAGCTGGAATTAGCCGCCATTTTGCTGTAGTATCCGAGTATCCATGCTCCTTGCTCATCCCGGAATATGCCACCGAATCCCACTTTCCTGTGTGTCATAGTACTTGCAGCCATCTGTGTTTAGCTTGATGGTACCTGAAGGGGGAGGGCACCAATTAAGGTATTAGTTTTTGTTTGGGAGGGTCAGGAGTTGGATGGGATTTAAAAGCCTCAGTAATTTCAGAAGCGTAGGAGTATAACATTTTGGAACTCACTGTCGTCACGACATCAATGTAATCAAAACTCTTTTTATTACGATCTTTCCATATTTGCCAAATCGTGACACATAATAGAGTATTCCAAGGTATTATAGATCCTGAGTTGCTGGGTTTTTTCTTTTTGAGATTAGAGGAAATTCAGTCCTTAGTAGAGGTTGTAAACCCATCCCGCATAACCTGACCCGAGCGAAAGGTATCCCATATTCGCGTGTCTGATTTTTTATATAGACGCGCGGTTTGTGATATTTATATCCGTTGTGGACTTGTATAAGCCGCGTCAAATCAAGCAGGAAGCACAAAGAGTCAAAGCAGATGATCATTTCACTTTTGCTCTAGGTTAATTTGTTTAAGTTTGTGCTAGGGCATGTGCAAGAGTCCAGTCAAATGCAATATTTAGCTATTTATGCTAACAATAGCTCACAAACATGCTGCACCAGTCTTAACAAATTACCAAATTGATAAGTAAACAGGTTGAGCTACAGTACCTCTCCCTTCCAATGAGATACTGTATTCTAGAGGCTACTTCACCGAATGCAAAATAATTTTATAATTGATTAATTAATACCCCAATTAATGCCCCCAAAAATATAAATTGCATATCATAATTCCGTCATGGGTGGCCTCGTGGGTGAAGTGCCCACCCTGCGGGTCTATCTAATTCTTTCATAAAAATGGTTTTAAAACAGGTGTTTGATTTGTTCAAAACAATTTCGGGACTAGTGAATGAAAATTGACTCCATTGATCTTCATTTAATTATTGATTGAGGAGTCAATAAAGATTAGCCCGTCTAGCTCAGTTGGTAGAGCGCAAGGCTCTTAACCTTGTGGTCGTGGGTTCAAGCCCCACGGTGGGCGCCTTAAAGTTTTTTGAATGTTCGTTTTAAAGTTTTTTGAATGTTCGTTTCACCATCTAATTCGGCTGGGGACTTCTAGAGTGAGAAAGTCCCCCTTCTCTCTAGAAACCCCTAAAATCTTTTCAACTTTGGGGGGGTGGTTTGCCGCCGCCTCAGCCACCTCCCCCACCCCTCTCTCACTCCTCCCTGGTCTCACTACTTCGGCCTTCACCTCCTGATCTCATCCCGTCCGGGCTTCCTCCCATCTCCATCGTCACTCTCCTTTCATAGTTCGAACCCCACCCTTCTTCCAACCTTGCGGGTTCAGATCTGGTGTGGATTGGAGTTTTGGGGCTCGGTTTGGTGCTTCTCCGGCGAATAAGTCGTCGGAACCGGCAACGGCGGCTATGGTGACAAGGTTTTCCATCCGGAGGTCTTTCAGTTCTTTTTTCTTGTTTTGTTTTGTTTATCTCCCTTTTGGAGATATGTTTATCCCCTTTGTGGGATTCATAGCCCCCTGCGAGGGTGTTTTTTTGGATTTCATCTGTATTGTTTTGCTATGGTTTGAGCTGGGTGTCCGTTGGGATTCTCTACTACTAGATCGACGACGGACTCTACGCCAACCTTGTGTTGGTCTGCTTTGGCAATACGTGTCTTTGAGGCTGCGAGCCTGTGTGCTCTGTTGCAGTTGCTTATGTTGTAGATTTTGGTAGTTTTGATTCAATCCTGTATTTTGAGATGAAATCTTTGACTTTATGGCTGTGGAACGAATATCTTGACTGGTTTCAAAAAATAAAGATTATTTCATTTCAGGGCAACTTCGTTGAGTTTATTTCCTTTCATCGTTCTACAAATCTAGCCTAACCTAGGTCTTCTTTTACGATAGATGTTGCTACCCGTACAGGACCACATGCACAAAAAATGTACAGAGCGTGCCCGGAGACCCACTTTTGGGTCCCACACGAGTGATCCGAACCGTTCATTATTCTTAGAACATTTTTCCGAGGGGGCCCCACAAAATTTAAGTTGAATCGGACGGTTAGAAGTGATTGAACCAAAGCCCCACCGTTTCAGCCACTTCTAACCGTCTGATTGAGCTAAAATTTTGTGGGGTCCCTCTGAAAAATGTTCTAAGAACAATGAACGGTTCGGATCACTCGTGTGGGACCCAAAAGTGGGTCCTCGGACATGCTCCGTACATTTTTTGTACCTATGGGTCGGTACCCATAGGTTTTTCCTTTTACGACTCCTTGTACCCAAACTTTGTTAAGCTGATAATAGAGTTTGTTTATTTTATTGTCTTCTTCTCATTTTCCAAGCCGTTGGGAAATTATTAAAGTCTTTTACGATAAGGGAAACCACGAACCATATATCTTGTGGCTCTACTAATTGGGTCACACACAACCGTCATGTTATGAAGTCAGAAATGGCACACTGACCTTTACAACAACTTTGATTGTACCGTACAGTCTTGACACGCCCGTTACACAAACTGTTTACCCACTCGCGGTTTCCTTAGACGTAGCCTTGGTCATATTTCATATCATTTTCCAAGTTCTGCTAATTTATGATATTGTCGTCTGTGATTCTTTCATTTGTCTCACAATTGCAAAAATATACATATTTCCCAACACTATATTCATCTTGGATGCATGAGTGGGAGTCTTCGACGAGTAATTTACAGTGTATTTTTGCTGAATACTGTAGCAACAAATTCTTTAGGGAATGAGAGATTTGTTTTGATAAATCGGCATCCGGTTTAATTAATGTAACAATTCTGATCCAGGTATTAATTAATCTCACCGACTACTAGTGGCGAATCCAATTAAAACCAGAATAAAGTCACAGGAGTTTATAAAGATCATACGGGACATGATTACTACCTTTTACAAGATAATCAAATTTGTCATTCTTTTTCTTAACCTTCCATGACCTCTTTTTTTTTTTTTTTTAATGTTGTCCATTAATCATTCTACAATAACCGTTTCCAGAAAAGACCATAATATGCGCATAACAATTCATAGCATCAAGGCAAAATTATATCCGATAAATGCTACGAATTTAAGAACTTTTACACAAAAGTTATAAAGATGGGCAAACCTCGACTGGATCCAAGGCCCGGAAGTTAACGATCGGGTAAATTTCCAGGCTCTAAAGTTTCGAACGTTTATATGAAGGATATTACCAATATGTCTAATTTGAAAATGAAGTATGTTACCAATTTGTCTAATTTGGAGGAAGAGACAGAGAGGTGTCTTTTTATATCTGTAGAGTCTACTATATCACCAAAAACCTTGATTGCAAAAAAAATTTCAAAAATAAATTTGACATTTAAAATTTTTGTGGGGGATGCTCTAAGAGAAGAAACTTACAAGGGCCAATGGAATTCGAAGTCTCGAGCAGTTCTCTCGCAGCAACTTCAAAAGCCAAGAGAAGGGTAAACACCACAAGGACTTTCCATACAACAAAAGGCATTTTTAAACCCATTTTTCTGAAGCTTAAGGACAGGGGATTTAGGGTTCATGACCTTTTATATGGCCCATATGAAACTTTAAGCAAGGGCCATAGTGCCAAGTGGTCAAAAAGGTTGGTAAAAGAATGTTGAGGATTTGGCATTTAACCATTATTGTTGCAAGTGGGCTGCTCTCTGGACTGGATGTTGATTGGTGTCGTTATTTATTTATTTTTCTATGGTTTCTCTCTAATTAATGAGAAACGGAGAGCCTCGAAAAGGGGCTGTTTACGAAAGCCCCAAAAGGAGCTTCACTGACACTTTCATCACAATAATTTAAACCGATCATCTTGTAGGGCCAGCAAAGTAGTGTATATATGCAAAAAATCAACTTGACCTGGCATCGACAGGTATGTCAAAAATTGAATTTTGGTGAAAAAAAAGCAACGGCCTGGATCATTTCAGAAATTATCATCGATGCTAGGTTCAAGCTAACTTTTTGCAAATACACACTACTCTGCGGACTCTACAAAATAACTGGTTCAGATTATTGCAATGAAGGTGTCTGTGGGGCCCCAATTGGGGCTTCCGTAAACAGCCCCTTTCAAAGCCCTCCGTGAATAAGGCAACCCCTTAATTAATTTGGGTATACGTTTGTCACGTACATCAATTATAAATTCTACAATTTGAAGATTCATATCTTTTCATCCCATCCAAATAAGTTCTAAGCAGATTAGCAAACCTTGCTAATCCATTTATTAGATTCCCGAAAAAGAAAAAAAAAACTCTGTTTTCTCTTTTTTACAGATTCACGAAAAATATCCTGCTTCTGATTCACGAAAATAATCTGATTTTTTGCATCCAACTGTAACATTTTCGTGACGAAAATAGCCTGATTTTTCTCTAGTAATTTTCAAGAATGGCGACTGGAATGCCTTTAATAACAAAGTCACACCCAGGGGTTCATGCCTTTATGGTTGAAAATTCTCTAAATTAAGATCAAAGTCAGAATGGGATAGTAGATTTTTTTTTTAAAGTAGGGCCGGCCTTGGGCATATGCCGACAAGGCGGTCGCCCAGGGCCCCCAATTTTCGGCCCAATAAAAGGGCCCTCAAATATAAGATCATAATAAATATTATTTATGTCAAGATTTTGCCAAATCCGTTAGTCAGCTGTGGTTGGAATTGTGCTTATCCTTAATGGTGCAGGTTAAATTCTTGCTAATGTCATTTTTAAGCACGCTTTTTTCAAAAAGAACCTTCAAATTGACAGCCCGAAAGTTTGAATGCGCAACCTTAAGGTGCAATTCGCTTATTCCAAGCAAATACACCACTAACCACATGATTTTCTTATGTTTCATATGGAACAGCTTATATATATAAAAACAATTAAGAGGCTTCATTATCAAATTGTGTTTAGGGTCCCGAAAATCTCAGGACCGAACCTATTTTTAAGGGCCACTCGAGTAGGAATGCTATAAATTGTCAAAGTCTTTTTGGGTAAGTGAGATTATAGAAGTCACGACCAACAAAATGAAAGTCCTATTAGGAAAGTCTTTTTCATGTGAGTCTTTTTGGGCATTCCAAAAGTCAAACCGTTATCTTTTAGGACTTGGCCACTTAGAAAATCTCCAATCTTTGCTTTATTTCAGAATCAAAGAAAAAAACCCGAATGCGATTTTTAGTAAACCAAAAGGCCACTTTTGCATCTGATACTTTATGCCAATTTTGAAGCTGAAATAATCTAGCCCATAACAGAAGCCAATTATTTGTTTTCACATTCATGTAGGATTTGACTTTTATTTGACAGTGAGAATATTAGAGAGGACTATGATGTCAACTTTGACAAGTGGAGCTTCGCATAGGATTTGACTCCTCCGATTAGATACGTTCTTAGGATACGCTTCCATTCTCAAAGAAATTGCACGGTTTTATCCGGCCTAATATTTATTGGCCTTTCGCGGGTTCACTTTTAATTATTCAGATCGACCATTCAAATTTTTTTATCTTAATAAGATAATTGTCCATGCTAAAATTCATGTTTTTTTTTCTCCACTAATGCTCTGTTTGTTTGGACGTAAAACATTTTCCTGTAAAATATTTACCCATTTTCCGGTGTTTGGTTGCAAAAAAATGCAGTAAAATATTTTCCAAAGTAAAACATTTTACCCCAATGGCATGAAAATGTTTTACTTTGATTTGGCCCGTAAGTCATTTTTGGAATTTGGCCCGACATTTCCCAAGCCCAAACCCCGTAATCTCATTCCCTTCTTCACTTCTTCAGCCTAAGTTATTTCTCAGATCCAGAACGAGAGAGAGAGAGAGAGAGACTCGATCGATCTGTGCGATTCTCTACGCTACCATTCGCCGTCGTCGTCGATCCCTTCCATTCCAGGTTCGAATAATTTCTCCATTGTTTTCTAGATTTTGGATCGATTATATGTTTTCTAGAGTTTACCTTCGTAATACTTGGAACAAGATTAATAGCCTATTAACCAGTTTGGCATTAACCAATTTGGCAAAAGAGGAATCAAAGGTGTTGTAGGACTCTACGTGTTTAAGGAACAAGATTGGCATGAAGAGTTCAAGGTATGTTAGGCAAAAATAGGAATTCCAAATCTGGCATATTCCGCTATGACCAAGCTGTACCTTTTGTTTTGAACAAGATTTGGCATATTCCAAATCTGGACTCTACGTGTTTACGGTGAATTTGATGCATATTTTAGATTACGGTGAATTTGATGCATATTTTCTAATCTGTACCTTTGGTTTTGAGCATTCGAGCATTCTGTCAGAGTTGGTGATAACTGATAAGTTTCATTTGTAATAGGATATTTTTATGACCAATCTGTCTCTTTCTTTTCTCCAGTAATTGTAGCCTAATTATAATCTGTATGTAGATGGATAATGATCGAAATGATGCGAATATGACTAAAGTTGCAGTAATCGGAGCCGCCACTTCAATAATAGCCGTTGGTGTTGCAGTCCTCGACATTTTAAGATATAGGAACAGGACTCGTATCCCTAATATACCTAGGGCACCTCATGTCAATAGAGACCAAGCGAGGGAGAGCTATATAAATAGCATTTTGTATGCTAGTAGTAAGCATTGTATAGGTCAGATACGAATGAGTCCTATGGCATTTTCAAAGCTATGCGATACTCTCACTCAAAGAGGATTTGTACAACCCACGATACACATGACAGTGAGAGAGCAAGTGATGATTTTCTTACATATAGCTCGAGTGGAACTTCATCCCAACCAAGAGCTCATCGCAAGCGTGGTCGTGATACTTATGACGAGGAGTCCGATATCAAAACAATTTCAGACAAGCTTGGGCAAGTTGCTGATGCAATTACAAAGTTGACCTGTGATAGGCTCGATATGCAAGCTCTTCATGATGAAGATGGAAGGTTTTGATGAGGCTTTTCTAGGCTCGGCATTTGATTACTTAGTTGAGAATGAAAGGCTTGGGAAGGCATTTATGGCAAAGAGCATTAACCTTCGAAGGATTTGGCTTGTAAAATTTAGCATGTGACTTGCCGGTTCTTGTTGGTAGTAGCATATCTATCTATTTAAGAAATCTTTATGTTCTTCTTTACCTTTGTTCTCTTGTTATGTTTTGGATTTAGAGATCAAAATGTTAATTTGTTCTTATGTGATTGGATAATCCTTTGATGAGTTTTTATAGAATGGTAAAATGCTTGGGAGGTTCTTAGAGATACAAATGTTAGTTTGTTCTTACGTTGTAGTTTTTTGTATGTTTGAGGTTCTAAAATGCTTGAGAGGTTCTATTTCTATTTAAACTTGTAGGCTAGTACATCAACTTTGTCTTGAAAATTATTTTCACAGCCAAACAACAGAAAATAATTTTTTTGGAAAATGTTTTTGTGAGGTGTCAACCAAACACCTGAAAACAAAAGTAAAAAAGTTCATTTTCAGCAAAAACATTTTACATGGAAAACATTTTACATTGTAAAATATTTTACGTCGAAACAAACGGAGCCTAAAGTCCGATTAGAGACGGTTTTCTTTATACTGATAAGATAATTGTCCATGTTTAACCCAAAACCAAAACTGTCGGTGCTAAAAGATCACTAGGATTGACTTTTTGAACATGGCGGCCGGCATAACACAGTCTGCGCGTAAACTCAGAAATTAGACAACTCTTGCAGATAAGGTATGGGCTGAGCATGGAGTCTTCAATTGCTTCCTATCTGACTCTGGTGAGGAATTGAAGGCCTAAGCTTTATGCTTCAAAACACCTCAAGAAATCCTAGCAAGAAAACCTCTAATCTTAAGCTTTGTTCGAGTGTTTTTGCTTTCAAAATCATAATCTTCTTCTAGATTAGCCACCAAAAACTCCAAAATAACTGGACTTTTAAACCTGCTTTGTGCTTTCCATATTCCAAAACCTTGTTCCAAAGTACGTTAATCGAAGCGAAGAGAAGTAGGTTTTGTGGCGATTTTGGGCTTATTCGCCAAAGTTCATGTTTTGAGGGCAATATCTAGGCGTTTATCAAAGAAGTTTGGCCTTCGCCATTTTACTGTAGTTAGTATTTATTCTTACTTTTGAAGTAGCTTCGTTCATTGTTAAACTTTTTCCCTTGTTAACTGTCCCCGTACTTGATTAAATCCTCTTAAAAACCATTTTTCAAAATTCCATGAATGATGAATAGAAAGTAACTATTTAGGTTAATCGGGATGGTGCCTATACATCTTTCCATCTCGTAACTTAGCTCCCAAATCAATATTATCTCTGGTAATGACGGACCGATTGTCTCGAAGTTATTCTCGGTTGCTTGGTTACTTTAAAATCAAGTGCCAACTATAACAAACCCAATGCTGAGACCACGGGTGCCCACAGACATTTTTAATTGCAGCTAGTAGTAATGACAAACAATAATTTGTATTTCTTTTTATTTTCATAATCAATAATTTATAGTAATGACATTCGAATGCAAACAATATCGGGTCATCTTGTCCAGCAAGCCAGCCTCTTTGTCTCCTTATAAGGTTGTATTAGTGAGATAAAATCAGTAATGTTAAGCGTGGTGCGGCCATGGATCATCTGAATTAGCAAGCTCCCTCTCCATCTTATGATCTGTTCCAACAAAAACAAATAACCTTTAATTAGTTATACACTGGCCGCTGTAATGTGAATGCCTATATAACCAATGAGGTATGTCTTGGCCAAATGACCTGAATTTTTGGCAAAATTTTACCAATTGTTGTATCGTTTTCACGAGTCGATTTATAAAACATTAATGTTAGGAACACAACCATCCGGAACCCCAAGGGTTGGCAAAGTGGCCTTCCATTGGGACTTAGGGGTTTGGTCCCACCTAAGGTCTCAGGTTTGATTCTCCTTACCAGCATTGGGGCCATTGTGGGTTGTGCACGTTCGTTACCTCTAGGGCCCTGGAATTACTCGAGGTGTGCGCAATCTTGTTTTGACATCGGCTTACCAACAAAAAAGAAAAACGAAAAACCCCAAAACGCAGGGGACAGGGATACGGAAGTGCTACGTAGTCTACCAATTCATTGGTAGAATTGGGTTCACCTTTTTATACCCCAAACAGCAGGGGACAGGGATCCATTTTTCTACTAATTCAATGTCAATGGTCCAACCAATACTTGGACTTTAGAATGGTAAACAACACACAGTGGAACCATATGTGTTGAGAAGATATCCCGTCCTAAGTTTTGAAAAATATTGGGTGATCGTTGAAAAATGATTCAATGCCCGCCACGTGATGCCCATGCAGGCCGATTTTTAACCACACGTTTTGTTATGAAAATCAACATATATGTGTAAATCCCACTCAATATGGGGTGGTAAAAGGGCCTCGGTCTGGGGCACTATACGTTGAATAATTTGTATTCAACTTGTCTGTTATCGTGGGCCTATTCCTTCCACAATTATATATTCATGTGAGATTCTTAAATGTATGATTAGCTAACCTTTATATGCAGAACATATCCTGTGAGGGCTCCCTCACAAAAAAATTGCTGGAAAACAGTTGTGAGCCATTGGATCCTATGCCCTTCAAGCGATCCAACGGCTCACAACTGTTTTCCCGCACATTTTTTTGCGAGGGAGCCCTCATAGGAAACTTCTTGCCTTTATATGTACCACATCCATCTCAAAATGTTTGTCCGGTCCGCAAAGCAAAGACTTAAGTAATACTCACTCTGTCCCAAATTCGCTTGGCCTTTTCGGATATCCGTGTATTTTGCACGCAAAATCTAATTTATTAGCATTTTTTAAATAAAAAAAAAATTCACACAAATTTAAAGATCTCATTGAGTAGAAAAATTCTATGTAAACATTTTTTAAAAATAATTCACATAAACACATCATTTTTTGCGTGCAAAATGTAAGCTTCTCCAAAAGGGGCAAACAATACGGGGCGGAGGGAGTACAGTTTTTCAAGAAAAAAACCAAACCTTTTTATAAATTAAAAGAACTCATTCATATCTAGTAAAGATCTAACCTTTATATGTACTAGTAGGTTTGCACGTGCGTTGCACGTGGTTTTTTTGCCCGATTTTAACCTATGTTCATGGTTTTTTTTTTTTTTTTTGCTTTCATGGTGATGTGCATATTTTGTTAGGAATTGCTTATTCATGCTATTCTATTGGCGTAGTATTCGGAAAGGCAATACAGTTGTTAATTTGTTATTCAATCAACTCTGAGGGTATTATGGAAAACGACGATATCATATCTATCTCAAGTGATAGTGACAAAGAAGATCCACAAGAAGTGGTTGAAGACATGAAACCCCCGGGTATAACAGATGAAAATGCGGCGACAGTGCAGAAGGATAAAATATTCTGACAAAAAACCAATCTGGAACAAAAATGACAGCAATATTTGAAACGAAGACTAATCTGGAACAAACATGATAGCAATATTTGGACCAAAATGCCAATATGGAATTACTTGATGCAATTTTTCGGTGGTTTGCTATAGAACAAAATGGGAACCCCGGGCTCTGCAATTATTTTTCGCTACAGTTGGTTTTCTGGTTTTTGAGTAAGCAATAATCACAGTAAGATCAGAAAAATAAGGGAGAGGGATTCTGATCTTTCCTTTTATAGAGGCGAACCATTGGAAAGAATGATCAGGGGGTGCTTTTTTGGAAGCCGTTGATTGTTTTTACTGTTTGGAAAAGGATTACTTAAGTCATCCTCAAAAGACTTGCACGATGGACATAAGTTGTTGATACTGTTAGCTCATGAATCAACTCGCAAAAATATTGTAACTCATTTTTCATATCTGTGAGCCGGAAAAAAGTTGCAGTATAGACATAAACACTTGTATTGTTAAAGTAGATGACTTGCATTATACTGTTCTTGAAGTGTTAACTAATAACACCGATAGACATGCTTTGGTCCCGAACAACTCATGTGTTCACTTTAAACTTTGAATGTGATAAAATGAAAGGAATGAAGTCTCCAATTTGTTCTCTGTTTCATGTTTTAGAGTTGCTACTTATACAATAGATGCTACAATGGGTAACTCTTAAAGTCAGCGCAATGCAGCAGCAAAAGGAGAAACGAACATAACCTAGCTAACACCAAAATGGAAATCTAGTGCTCTGAGATAAGGTAAAGGAAGGCTACAATATATCAATAACGAATTATTTCTCCACATACATAACCGCCTAAATGCAGTGTCCAAATGTGGCCTATTTTTTCCCCTAACTATTACAGTGTTAACATCCTTTACAAAGGCATAAAAGTATTCTCTGCCAAATCTAGGAATTAACAAGGACATTCTCCATTGTTGGACTTCAACTTGATTAGTATTGCAGTACACGGAACTCGAAAAGCAAGGGACACCAGGTTTTGGGCGATCTAAGTCACAAGTGGCTAAGATGACAACTGCCACAATCACAACAGCCAAATAACCTGTAAATATGTCAGCACAATTGCCTAAACCCACCAAAAGGGCAAAACTATAGTCATCCCTAAACAAAATTCAAGAAGCCCATTTTCACAACACAAACGCGCTCTAAACAAAGTAATCCTACCATGTAGTGTAGAGAGAGTCGAGCTACTTAGTCTTCGTCCTCGGCATCGTTCTCAGCAATGTTGAAGTATCGCAACTCGTAAACATTACGGTCCTTGTTTGACGAAATGACTCGAAGCCAATACCGCACATTGTGTTTCTTCAAGAATTTCTTTATCAGATACTTCAGATATCTGCGAGAAATGTCAACTATTTATCATAAGCGAAATGCACGTGAAAACCAATTCAACAAACATGAGCAGATGATATGAACTAATCCAGGGTAAGCAGCAGTCCATAGGAATTGGACTATTGTGAGTTTGATGATCCCATTGCATATAAAGAGAATTTCAGACAGATAAGGGACATGCCTCTCACAATAGACTCCAGCAAAGGTGTAGAAAGGCTTGAACTACATAAAAGCTGACCAAAATCTTGCTCCATATGGAAGTATGGAACTCAGCAACAACCAATAAGCTTATAATGCATGAAGCCGCAATATGAATCTAAGGCCAATCAAATTTGGACCATTTTTTTAATTTGTGGTTATTTTACTTGATTGAGGCAAAAAAAGACACAAAAAAAAGGCCACAGAATAACCAGGGAGAAATATGTTTTTGAACAGCAACCATGGGAAAATATATAATTCTATAAAGAGATAGACTAACCAAAGGCATGTAAACAAATCGCACATAAATTTTAGAACAATCATCCAAAATGCTTCTTTTAATCCAATTACAAATCGAAATGGCGTAGAAACTTTGAGGGCTGAAAAAAAACACCGTCTAACAAGGAAAAAACCCTCAAATCAAACAAAAAAGTGTTTACGAATTCCATCAAACCGTTGGTGTGCCCACTATGCATTTTGAAAGATTAACCACACGTGCGCTAATTAGTCACTTTGTCCGTGATAGCAAATTCTATATACTTGCATGAAGTCACAGTGAAAGCACCCAATATATATCATACATACCATCGGAGTTTTTCCCTGCCATTGACCGTATGTTCTCTAGAAAAACAGGTTCAGTGAACTGGATATAAGTGTTTGTCCAAAAATCTTGGTCTTGGCTTATCTCTACAATAGCTTGATTCCAAACTTCTCATGTGATCATTTCATAATCAGTTATTATTAATCACCGTACTTATGCCCAATGTCGGTTTGTGAGACATGTATCCAAATCTGGTCGGGACAAATAAACTATTGTCGCATCATCGCCGATCGCTTGTGATATAAGGGAGAGATTATGAACTTACATTGACGTGGTTTTTGCAACAGATTTTCGCCAAGCATGACTGGAAATTGTGTATTCGAGACACTCCGGTTTATGTTTACCGCTGTCAATATATGAACGGGCTGCAGCCGAATTCATACAGCGATGAATGCATGAAATAGGTATAGAAATGGGCCGGTCAAATAGTCTAAGATCACGTGAAACCCAAATAATCACTGTAAGACTGAAGTTGAGCAGAAAGCAATTCCTCGTGAACTGTGTTCTCGTTCAAATGGCACATTGGCGTTGTTCCCTTCAATCCAGATTCCTGCTACTTGATCAGCTGATGGGGTATTGTACACTCTTTGATCCAATTGTACATTACTTTGGATATGAATCTCGTAGGAATCCAAAGGTTTATCTGCTAGTCTGCGTAAAACTTGAGCATATGGATTCTCCAAAAGCACCTTCATTAGTTTTCTAACAATGGACTCACTAAGATTTGCGTCTTTTAAAATATGCAATCTATTTTGCAGCTCATTGCATGTATCATAGAAGTACATTTGAAAGAAACATGGGCCATCCGTTGAAGGAATAAGAGAAGGGAGCTCATGGCAGGTTTGGCCTTGCGCACGGAATGTATAAACACCTTGTTGTGAGGTTGCTAGCCCCTTATCCCTTTTCACCCCAAATGAAGCAAAAGAGAAGATACTATTATACGCTCGGATGTGTCTACGAAATTCTTTACCTTCCTCACATTGTGACGTATATAATTTATGTAAAGCCTCTCGAACGGAAGGACTTTCGAGTACTACTTTACCACCATAGCAACAGAAATTGGGGGTTTCATATTGGAATTTCCTTGCACCACAAAAAGAGCAAGGCCTAATCCGTTGCACTTCAAATTCAGAGTCACAAAGATCTGTAGCAAATACAAAATCCAAGACTATGGCATAAACATATTTATAAGTAACAACAATTTGTTAAAACATAGGTTCTAGTAGTATGTTTTTTATAACATGAATATTTACCCACCACTGGAATAGGAGTAAAACATTGTCCATTACTATCAATGCAAGCTGTTCTATTTAGACCGGTGGATTTCAATGTTTTTTTTCGGGAGACATTTTCGATATATTTTCTTTTCTCTTCAGCAGTCAACCGAGCATATCGGTCCCTCCTATACTTCCGGTAACGGGACCTTGGTTCATCTGTACATAAATTAAACATTTGAAGATAACTACTATAAGTATATAAGTATATATTGGGACAATGTTTAAGCATTAATTGAATCCACAAGTCGTAGACTATTAAACTTTACAAAAGGTGAATGGCACATGTAAATGGCACATCTTTATGGAGTTCAAGTATGATTTGGAATCATTGTACGAAGTTGTTACCTTCTTTTGATCTCATACTTGAGTTACTTGTATGAAGAAGAGGTTTCCAACCGCCAGTTTGGAAAGTAGCCTAAACAAAATAACAACATAGGAAAGGGAAGAAATGAGATACTAATTTTATGTTGATGGAGCCCATAGAATAATATAGGGTTTCACAAAGTCGTATTTTAGGTGTAATAGAATTACAAAAAAAAACACTAACAGACCATTAACCTGGCATCCGTTCCTTAAGCCTACCGGGTAGCAGGCAAAGCACTCAAAAGAATTACAAAAGAAAATGTTAATTTTTTAAACCTTTTTCTTGATCCGATTGAAGATTATAAATGAGATACTAATTTTACGTTGTTGGAGTCCATAGAAGAATATAGGGTTTCACAGAGTAGTATTTTAGTTGTATTAGAATTACCAAAAAAACATTAACAGACCATTGACCTGGCGTCCCTTCCTTGAGCCTACCAGGCAGCAGACAAAGCACTCAATAGAATTACAAAATAAATTGTTATTTTTTTTAGCCTTTTTCTTCGTCCTTCCTAGAACACAGAGTCATAGACCAACCAAAGTGCATAAGCAAAACGCATAGTATTATATGTATAGGAAAGAGTTTTAACAATTTTGCTCCCATTTGAACTCAACGATGGTTGCCTTTAACATGAGATCATAAAACAATCATGGAACGTAAAAGTTAGTTGCATCCAGTTCCCAAAATGAAAATATCACTCATGTGTATTTGCTTGTTTTGCGGGATTGAAACCAGTTCCC
Source organism: Vaccinium myrtillus (assembly GCA_016920895.1). NCBI lineage: Eukaryota > Viridiplantae > Streptophyta > Magnoliopsida > Ericales > Ericaceae > Vaccinium > Vaccinium myrtillus. Next base: position 119,623 of record JADGMU010000847.1, read on the forward strand.
AAACCGAAAACTGCATCGAAGCAAGGCGAAGAATCCAAAATGGACATACCGAAAAAAAAAATTTCCTAAAGGATCACAAGTTGCCTGATTACTACTTTGATGCAGTAAATGCCTGCTAGTTAATTGATTACCTATCAGCAAATAGTTCCGTATGGGGTTGATTTATGTTTTGTTAAGAGTGATTATTAGTATTGTTCCATTTTTGTTTCTTAAATAACCATGGACATTCAAATAAATTTATTATTTTTCTGGGTGAGGAGGAAAAAATTGTCTGCTCCACAATGGCACAATAACTGTCTACACCAAAAAATCCGTACTCAGATACATTCCATAGCTTTACCCTCCATTTCTGATCATTCGGGAAGAGAGAATGCAAACTCAATTCCAGTTTGCTGGGTCAGTCCAGTAGGCAGTACGGTGCTTCTGCCACTGAATTAAAGCCTTTGTACCCTAAGAGATAGACACCCAACAAAAACCTCTAGCACCTTCGGTGAGGCGGCGAACCATGTGATACACAGGCTTTGGTTTGCTATCTCTTATTCCTTTCTGATTCTGTTTTATAATTCACCACCATGTGATTCTGCTCTGTAATTGATCAGTAAATTTGTCTATTGTTATTGTTTAGATACTGTTCTTGCTCACACTTCTATGTTGCGCGGATTCGAGCATCTGTACGGAGTGCAAGTCGATGAAGATGGCATATTCATCTAATTTCCTATCAATAGAGATAAATCTTTTGTATACTCTAATTAGCAAAATATACAGGAGTATTAAGGATGATCTTGTAGTGACTGATTAGTGATATAACATTAGCATTTTCTCGTATCTGTTCAATAACATTTTCCAGCAGTGGGAGTCGAAGGGTCACTAACTACCATTGACGGACCAACAGCAACTCAAACATTCTATCGAACAGTTAGTAGGCAAATAAGAAATTAGAGTTTTCCAAAGGTTTCAAACTGTCATTGGGACATTCTATCGAACAGTTAGTGGGTAAACAAGAACTCCATTTAGAAATTTTACATTAAGGAACTGTAATTTGCAAATTAAGCAGTATGGGAAATCAAAAGGAAACCCCACCGTTTATCAAACCGGTTGCCTCCGTTAAGTATGCAGAATCTCCGTGTAGTCTGCAATGGAATTGGGAATTGGGCTTACAGATGTATGGTCGAATGAGTTGAGGAGGGGAGGGCGTGTGTGTGACAGAGAGAGAGAGAGAGAGAGAGAGAGAGAGAGAGAGAGAGAGAGAGAGAGAGGAGGAGAAGAAGAGAGAGGCGAGGATGGGAGGTTGGCGCCATATGGGTCGCCGTTTGAAAGCGTCGTTGAGTTTGGGGGGTGTCGTTTGGGGAGAGGAGTTTGGGCGGGGGGTGTCGATTGGGGAGATTTGGGAGAGGTGGGGAATAACATAGAAGGGGAGGGTAATTTTGGAAACTAAAAAATAGACAAATCTTCAGACTTTTATAAGGAGGACTTTTATAAGGAGTATAGATACATAGATAGATAGATAGATAAAACATATTTCTTCGTCCTAAAAAACCACTCCATACATTTTTTCATTTTCATTTTTTTTTTACGCCATTTGTAGAAATTGGAAGGATATTTTGCAGTAAAGGACTCCATATATTTTTTCTTTTTCATTTTGATTTTTTATGCCGTTTGTAGAAATTGGAAGGCTATTTTGTAGTAAAGGTGAGGTACGAAATATATACAGATTTCCAACAATACGAAGGTCGCAAAGATCATTTCACAAAACAGAGTGTGTGGGACGTGAGGTCTAATTTCGTGAGGTCTAATTTCATGAGGCCTAATTTCTGTATAAGCAACAAATAACTTAGCAACAATTCTTTAGCATGTGGGACGTGATCTATTCTGATAACTCTGTATTCGGATCAACAAATTGACCCATTCGGAGGATCCATCTCAAAGTCTATAGGCTACGAGTTTGGAGGCCCAATTATTATCGGAGCAGCGCTTCATATAACTTGAACTTAAAACCACATGCAAGGATAACAAACAATGTCCTGAATTTTTATGCGCTTAAATTATTTTGTCATTAATCATTTGCATCAACCTAGAAACAACAAACCACAATGTGACAATGGTACAATTTCATAACTTGATTTGTTTCAAATCTATTGCTAGCAAAATACGGAAGCCAAAAATATAGGAGCTCACAAATATTTGACTCAAACCCAAACTTAGGTCAGGATATTATATATATTTTCTAATGCCAAATGGCTACAATCACCCAAATTCCGGAATTCTTTGCTGGGAAGAACAATCCTCAACTTTCGGGTTATCCATATGGATTGGGAAGGAATTGACCGAGTACAAAAAACAATAGCCACACAGAATAGGAAAAGTTCCACGCAGGAAAAAAAAAAAAAAAACAATAGCCACAACTTTTGGGGTTCTCCATATGGATTGGTGAGGAATTGACCAAGTACAGGAAAATAATAGCCACACAGAATAGGAAAAGTTCCACGCAGGGAACATAAATCTCCATAAAAGAAAATAACCTAAAACAAAACAAAAATGAAAAAAAGGGAAATGAACTACGAATCTGAAACTCCACCAGATATACCGGCAAGCTTCAAACTTGAGATCCCCAAACTCCGAACTCTGAAACTTATTCAGCAAGAATTTTTCACTTGGATGAATTTTATTTCCTGGATCGTGGCCCCAGGGTTTATCCGAACGGCCATTCGGATCGGAGAAGAACCACCAACTGAGAAAAAGAAAAATAGCATTTCTTCAGCAAACCGAAAAAGATTAAAATAAAAAAATCTATTTATTTAGCTTCGGATCAATAAAAATATGTGTTCGGATTCATGTTCAATAGAGGGATCACGTACAGTAGTTTTTGTAGATGGTAAGAAAGACTGAAATAATTTTTGGAGCTGCCATGGAAAAAATCAGGGCAATTTGATCCATTATCTAATTCTCTAAATTTTCTTCAAAACTCCTTCAGAATTCAGGATTTCTGAATGACAAATTGGGTTGAGTTTATGGACGCAAATTAAAAATTTATTTTAAAATTAGGAAACAGCTCGAATAAGTTGTGTGGGACTCCAGAATGTGTCCCACACACCCATCAATGCATAATCTATACACTATGGGTCCGTACGCATTGATAAAGAACAATTAAATTCATCGCCAACAACTGCAAAACCAATTCCGCAACGAAATGAAGTTAGAAATTTCATAACTGATGGAACAAATTAAAATCACTTCACGTACAAAAGCTATTAGCAGAAAAAGAAGAGTAAAACAAAGTGAGAGAATATGGATGTTGCTTGCTTACTTAGGTTCTTCGGCCTGCCCTTTTCTGCTTCTTTTGAAGTTTCTTCTCTCTCCCAAACGTCTCGACAAACCAACAATGATACCTTCTGGTAAGAGTTGTCCCAATAACCAACCCAATGACTAGCCCACTTCCATATCCCAAGGCTATGACCATCCAATAAACACCTCTCGAAAACTCAAAACCGTGACCTTGAAAGATAGATGGAGGTGGTGGTGTGGTCATTGAGTTTCCGCATAACTTCGACAATGGGACACCACACAATCCTGAATTCCCATCGTATGAACTATTTTCAAATGTATCAAATTGTTTCCCTCGAGGTATAGGGCCAGTGAGCCGATTATGAGAAACATTTAAGATTGAAAGAAAAGTGAGTTGGGTAAGTTGCCAGGGGATCTGACCGGAGAGAAAGTTTTGGGATAGGTCTAACAACTCCAAGGATGTCAATTTTGCCAACGATGGTGGGATAGCGCCAGTAAGTTTGTTGTTAGAAATGTTTAGAAATATAAGTCCACTGAGACTTCCAAAGGATTCTGGGATATTCCCAACAAATGTGTTGTTTGAGAGATCAACAATCACCAAGACACTTGGAATCTCCTCGTACAACCTTTGTATCCCTTTGTTCACCACTTTCATTGAGTAGTCATAATATGAATACCCTCGCTCGTATTGTGAAATTGTAGACAAATATGTAAAATTCTCTTTTTTTATCATTTTCATTCCAGTCCAGTTACGAATGTATTCTGTTGGCAAATTACCTGAAAAGCCATTGCAACTGAGGTCAATGGGGCCATGGAATTTGTTTGATCCCAAAAGAAGAAGCTCTAACTTGGGAAGAGCTCCCAACCAAGAGGGGAAAGTATCCTCAATCTGATTATTCTGAAGAACAAGACACTTCAGCATAGTGCAATTTGCTAATGATCTTGGTACCGGACCCTGCAATTGATTTTGACCTAAATCAATCATCACCAATTGGCTTTTCATTGTGAACGTTGAAGGAATATTTCCGTGGAAATTATTGCCATTTAGATTCAACACGAGAAGATCCTCGGTATAATTCGCCAAACATGGAGGTATTGTGCCATTTAAATTGTTGTTGGACAAATCAAGCACACGAAGTGATTTCTTGTGGCATATTGATGGTGGAATTGGTCCCGACAATGCGTTATTGTTGGCTTTATAAAAAACCATGCTTGGTGGTGGAACGAGAATCGAACCTTGAAAGTTGTTAGAAGAGATGTCAAACACTTGTAGAAATCGCCATGGGATGATAGCAGACTGTTGCTCGAAGCCTGTAAGAAAGTTTTGGTTAAACCGCAATGCATCTTGAAATCGTAGAATGCTAGGGAACTCAACTAAGTTGCATGACCCCAATGCTAGATTTTTAAGCTTTGGGAGAGTACCATTCATACTACTATTTTTGTTGATCAAATTCAGAATAGCTTGTTGGATGAAAGCATATCGTGGGCCGGGGTGTAGAGATGTATCCCATGGAGATATTGTGTTCAGATTTGAATCACTTATTGAAGCTCTGTGATGAGGGGTTGGCTACTGAGGTGTTTCTTGTTTCTTTTGTTTTTGTTTGAGTTGATCTCTTATCGACTCTTGCTATTGTATTGTGTTTTGCCTGCCTTGGCCTCTATTGTTGGTTTGGTGTAGGAGGTCTTTTCAGACTCTCCATCCCTTTCCTGATTGGCTTTTGGCTCTCTTTGTACCTTTTCTTTATCTATATATTTTTCTTTGCTGATAAAAAAAAAATTGTTGTAGAAGTATCAAGCTACTGATATTCATGAAATGAGTATTTTCTAATTTTTTTTTGTGTACTTTTAAATATATAATTGATATATATATATACATGGATCCCCTTCTAATAAGGGGATCCCTTATTTTTCTTATATGCGGACTTCACCCAATTCTCGACTTTTTCAATCAAATTTTGATTAATTCGAACCGTTCAATGTTTTTAAAACACGTTTTTAAGGGGCTTCACTAGGAATCATTAAAAAAAAAAAAAGGACCGGGAAAGGCTTTATCCTATCAGTTTTTGATAAAACTATACACATACAGTTTTTATTGAAAACTGATCGGATGCAGCCCTTCTGGGTCATTTTTTTTACGACTCCTCGCGGGGATCCTCAAAAACACGTTTAAAAAACATCGAATGGTTCGGATCATCAAAATTTCATCGGGAAATGTGAAGTCAGGATTTAAACAGTATAAGGGATTCTTTATTAGAAGTTTTCCCCATATATACCATACCGGCCGGTACCATACGTACCAATAGAAAAAGAAGTACCCAAGCCAGTATGGAATTCAAAACCTTGATGAATCTATTGGGGTTGATAGAGCCATGGAGAAAGCTACTACTGAAGTCGAGGCTGATCACATGACCGGTGTTGTCATCACACTCGGTGCCATGCCCATGAGCAGCAACTGTTGCTCTTTCCACCAAGTAGCTTCCATGATTCGAGTTTTGGAGGCTTATTGACATTTTTGGTCCCCAAAGTATAACTTTCGTTATGTTTTGGTCCCCAACATACCAATTGCAAACATTTGATTCCCAACGTTCTGATTTTGTGTTTAAAAGGTACCTGTTTCTGACGCCGTCGGCTTTCTCCGTTAAGTTGATTGGGTAAATTACAAATGTCACCCCTAATGTTGTATTTGCCCATACCCCATTTCTACCATGTTTTTTCAAATCTTTTTCGTATTTTATTTTGGATTCTTCTTGTGGAGTTTTTTAGTCGAGTTTTTTTTTTGGATTCTTCTCTTTGAGCCCAAAAAGTAAAATATTATTATCTGTTGTTATTTTTTGTAAATAAATTAAAAATATCACTTGAGAAAATCGCCTCTAGGTTTTTTTTGCCTTTGAACATTTCCGACCTACAGTTACTAGTAGCGAAGACCTTCAAAATGCCCACAAATCCACCGCCGCACAATCATAAAAAAGTAACCAATTCAACACTACACAAGGACAATAATTGAACTGTGGATCAATTACTTAAAAAAAAAAATTTGCATTAGTTTATTTTGGGTCACTTTTTTATAGATTAGTAGTTCGTACGAGAAAAATCTAAAAGGAAAAAAATTATTAATCAAACTTTTTTTAATAAAGACAAAATTTTGATCCCAATTCTTTTGTGGATTATTGGTTTGTTTTTAATTAGTTAAATTTTAAAAATTTCGATCAAAACTTTTAATTTTTAGATTCGTTTTGCCGAGACGAACCAATAATCCACAAAAAATGGATGCAAAAGTAAAAAATGCGAAAAAAATTGAATAAGGTAATTTTACAATGGGGGAGGCAAACGTGGAGGGTTACGAGATTTATGAGGTTGTATAAGTGGTTATGGTGGCTTTCGAACAGTGGAGGTAAATCGTGGCCGAAAAGATAAATTTTTTAGATTATTTTTGTAATTTATGCAAAAAAAAATAGTTTGGACAATAATTTTTTTTTTTAAATTTTCGGATTCCTCAACCAATAATCCAAGAAAAACTAATGCAAAAACAAACAAATGAGAAAGATTTGAATAAACCTTGTAGAAATTGGGTTGGGACTTACCTATTATGGAAGTATAAACCTTAATGGTGATATTTGCAATTAACCCAATCAATTTAACGAGAAGATGCAACAACATCAGCACCAGGGACCTTTTAAACGCAAAATTAGAACGTTGGGAATCAAATGTTTGCAATTGGTATTCGGGACTAAAACGGAACCAAAGTCATACTTTGGGGATAAAAAATGTCTATAAGTCAGTTTTGGATAGGCAGAAGGGGCAACAGAAGCAAACTTGTCAATGACAAAATTATACTTGAACTACAAGATTAGGCAGATGCGAAGATACAAACATGTATCCATGATGTTTGTATATAGCTAGCTACCAGCCAACCAAATCTTGGATGAGAAGGCTTGATCCCTTTGATGTTCTTTTATAGTTGCGTTTCGGGACTCCTATTGTATAATACCCTTGTTTGACAGGTTGATCATCTTATTTTTCTATACCCAAGATGTTCCAAGAATGTTGCTATTACTACAAATTTTTTTAATTTTTTTTTGTTTTCCTGAATGGTCTTCTCCCAACTTCAACGATACCAAAGATTAAAGGGTCACTAAGGTGAGGGAAATTCAAGATGGACCCGAAACAGGCCAAATTTATTATGTTTGTTTTTTATCATACAATTAGAAGAAGCTAATATTATGCTAATCCCAACTAAATTCTTCAATAAATGCTCTATTTCCCCTTATAAGCTGTCTTGTAGCTTCTACTTGATTATTGGTTAAAAAAATGATATTAAGCAAAATTGGGAACTGCAACAACATATGTTTTTTTGAAAATAGAAGTATTGACAGTGTAAAAGGTAATATAAATATGAAACAAAGTATACATATATATAGTCATGATCTCTTGAGGACTCCCTCATGGATTGTTCCGTGCGGATCACCCATGTTTTTTACTTTTCGGACCAAATTTCGACGATCCGAATCGCTCAATGTGTTTAAAACGTGTTTTTCCAAGGCCAACGCGAGAAATCGCCAAAAAACAAAATACCTGGAAGAGCTTCATCTTAAGAGTTTTTCATAATAATCGTACATATACAATTTATCCAAAAACTGCTCGGATGAAGCCCTTCCGGGTATTTTTTTGGTGATTGGTCAAGGTGACCCTTAAAAACGTGTTTTAAACACATTGAGCAGTTCGGATCATCGAGATTCGACCCCGATCCATGAGGTCATCACGGAATTTCCGTGAGGAAGTCCTCATTAGATCATGATTATATATATATATATATATATAGAGGCCCGATCAAGTCCGGGAGTCCCGAATCAAAAAAAATACCGGGAAGGGCTTGATCCAAGCATTTTTCCGCAAAACTGTAAATGTACATTTTTTGCGAAAAAATGCTTGGATCAAGCCCTTCCGGGTATTTTTTTTTGAAGATTTCCCGCGTGGACCTTGGAAAACACCTTTTGAACACATTGGACGGCTCGGATTTTCCAAAAACATTTTCTAAATGCTTCAAAACGCTTCAATCCGGGATTTCCGGGATCCTTGACAGGATAATTCGTGTATATATATATATATAGGGAGCGGATTAGTGGACACTTTTGCACACATTTTAACACTCTATCTTAACCATAGAGATGGAGGGCTGAAATTAAAAGTTATAAAACCCATGCTCCCACGTGTTCTCCAAGCTCCCACGTTGAATCCTCTCTCTTCGTCCCCTCTCTCCCCAAAAATGCTAATGTACTCTACCTCTAGTCCTAACGGCGTGCTGCCGCCGACTCACCATCGCTTCTAATTTTTCCCCAACTCCGATCAGATCAACTGCACAAAATCCACCCTTTACAACAACTCCGACCCAATAGGGTTTTTCTCAGATCAGTCCCAATTGATGGTGCCTCCACCTGAGTCGGCAGTGAGTTTTACTGGGTCAAAAAGTGCGTGAAGACCAAGGAGCTTTGCCTCTGTCGTTATTCAGCAAGGTGGAGCAGGAGGAGTGAATTTATACAATCAAGGCTGATAATGGATTTATTCAACATTTAAAGGGGTCGGATTTGGCTGTGATTTGAAAAAAAATCCAATATTAAAATGTAGTGAATTCACTGGGGTGAATTCCATTTTGGATAAAACGTGGGGGCTTGGACGACGTGTGAGAGCATGTGCTTTTTAACTTTTAATCTCACAGCCCTCTATTTCTATGGCTGAGATTGAGTGTCAAAATATGTGTGTAAAATGTGTGTCCACGGATCCGCATGGATCCGCTCCCATATATATATGTAATGACTAAATAAAATATTGAAACTACCTTACCTGTAAAGAAGTGATGTTAAACAATGAGGATGGTATAGAACTAGAGAGACTGTTGGAGTCGAGAGACAAAATCTCCAAACTATGAAGATTTCCCATCTCTGAAGGAATTACACCTGCAAAGCAATTTTATAAATTCTATGAAGCCTCTCTTGAAATGATATTTGATATGGAAAGTAAAAAATAATAATAATGCTCCATTTGAAATGAAGATTCAAATTTAACGTTGAAGAATTCTATGGGTGTGTGCGCACGGTATGCATGCATCCTTTAAGTTGTAGTGTAAGAAATCCATAACAATTGTATAGGAATACATTTACACATAATTTCATAATCAATTTTGAATTGATAATATTTTCTCACTACTACTTAGAAAAAAAAAACTAAAAAGATAATAGCTAGTTTTTACTAGTAATCTTTTGTCATAGTTCCCGAACCAACTACCTAGCTTGTCGTCAGAAGACTTTCCATTGTCAGTGTTATATTAGATAATATGTTCTAGTATATTTATATTTATTTGTACTTAATTGAGTAAGTTTTATAATTCAAGTATTAAGACTCGTCCTCAATAATTCGCTTAGATTCATATCATCTTTGTTTTGCAAAACTCTTTCACAAAACTTGCTTCTACCAGTAAACCAACATGCTATAAAGCCCGATTATGAAGGACGGAGTTTTCCTACAGTATGGGTATGGGGACTCCTGCTACCCACAGCAAATGACAGCTATGTTTGGATGATCGGATTTTGAGTAGGAATTAAAATATGATTATAAAGAATAAAATTCCTAGGAATTTTGCTTGAGTAGGAATAAGAATTTGATTATTTTGCTATAAATAATTATTTAATACTGGGAGTAATTTCATTCTGGTTTTGGAGTAGTTTAGTAATCTTATGCTATAAATAATTAATTTGGAAATTTATCAGTCACAATTTTCTTTTTTAAGGATTGGAAACTAGGAATCTTGGATTACCATAGGGTGAGGGAGGGATCAGATCCCCACTTATTGGGAATATGATTCCTGGTTGAATATTTCATCAGGAATCGTGTTTCTATTCGTTGTCTCTTCCAAACATTATAAGCATGAAAGTATGGCATCATATTCCCATTTTTGTCTTTTCCAAACACCAGAATCATATAATAAGGCCACACATTCTCATTTCTCCCAAGATTCCCACGCATTGAAACTGAGCCTAAATACCTTTTAAAAACGATCCTTCCTTTTAAGGAAAATCCCATAGTTTAGGTAATGTCAAACAAATCTTCGATATGAATTAGAGCTCAATCCATCAAGAATCATAATCGGGAGAACACATACATGGAAAGTGGCAAAGTGCTACCCCTTGGAAAGGGGCATATGGTACGCTCCATTGTGTATTATTATGGTAATTGTTTGGTATTATGATTTTGATACTTATTATGTATAGTCTTGGTCAATTTACAAACCGGATTTCAAAAAATTCACAATTCACGTCGCTATTTATGGTAACCTTGTTACGTATGGTTTTGGTATTTGTTACGAAGCATTGAATTTTTTTAAAACATCACTATTCACGTAAATAGTTACGGTAACCTACCAAAATATACATTACAAGTACTAAAATTATATGTAACAAATACCAAAAACGTACATAATGGTTGTACCATAGTTTTTTCCCACATAACCTAGCAATGGAAAAGGTGGAAACTTCTAAGTTCTAACCCATGAAGAACAAGGGAAAAATCAATTGAAATCACAATCAGAATTATTTTGTTCCAACTTCAAAATACTAACACGCTTGTCATTTTGATCTTAATTCGATCTGGAGCATTTGGTCTCCCAATTACGAGGGCGTAGCGCTATATTAATATAATTAACAATCCTCCGCATAACTCCCTTTTTTATTTTTAAGCATCGGTGACGAGTCTAGACAACTTTTATTAGGTCGAAGCCCTTACGTAGTACCATTATTTTGGAAGCCCAAACTGACTACCTCGCTCGTATTGCCTGTATTACCCTCTGTCTATTGGATGATGCACAAAGTGAAAAGGTAAACAAAAATTATCATACCTTGGAGGTTGTTTGAACCAAGGTCTAACCGCCCGAGCCGTGTCAAATTCCCAATCCCGCGAGGTATGAACCCGGTACAGCTATTCCCATACAGATAGATGCTGAAGCTCTCTACATCCACCCCAATGCGATGGAATGTCACCAGAAAACTCATTATAAGAAAGCCAGAGCACTCTGAGTTTCGGAAGGTGACTACACACGTCATCTGGGAGACTACCCGACAATGAATTATTACGGAAATTGATCCATTGTATAGATGAGACATTGAAAATGCTTGTCAGAAACTCTCCGCTGAAGTCATTGGAGTTGAAGTCGAACTCCTTTTCATTTGTTGAAATCAGCAAAAAAGAAATTTTATTAGTGACTCAAACGAAAAATAGCACATGGAAAGAAAATCATTTCTTTCTTGCACAGGCACAGCAAATTAACAAAAAAAAGAAAAAGCATAATTGCGAGATCAATGGAAAACCTTTAACCGGTGCAATTGACCCAACTCGGCAGGTAGATGGCCATTGAAGTGGTTGTAGCTGATGTTGAAATAGGTTAGGAACGAGAGATTTCCTATCTGGGGAGGGATGGTGCCGTTAAGACCCATGTTGGAGAGATCCAAGGACGTGACCCTGTTTTGGCCGCGACGGCGGCAAGAGACACCAAGCCAGTGGCAGAATGAGGTGTTTGTGGACCAATTAGTTGCCAATATGTGATTTGGGTCGTAGGTGATGTGGGATTTGAAGGCCAAAAGAGCTGATTCATCTGAACGGGTATAGTTGGCTTCACCACCACCTAAAGCTATCAAAAATTTCATGAACACCAAAGCTAAAGAGAAAACGGTAGTAGCAGCCTTCTCCATGAAGTTGGCAGGGATTAGTGTGGAATGGGTAGATGCATTTAAGTTGAAGATTTGTGGTTTAGTTACTATTTATATCCTTTTTTGAAGATTCGGGGGCACAGCTCATGGGTCCATTTTACGTGGATTGAATTTGAACCACAAAAAGCACTGAGTGGATTGAATTTGAACAACAAAAAGCACCAATGTTGTAGTTACATAGAATAGATACACAAAAAGTATCCAGAAAACTCCAATAAGTGGACTGAATCTGAACCACTCATTGGCGTTTTCTGGATACCTTCTCGGTATTTTTTATGGGCACTTGGCATTTTTGTGGTTAAAAGTGTTAACTAAAATATGTATATATAATTTGCACAACAGCCCCCTATCCTATTAAAACAATGCTGTCTCCCTTTGGCTTTAAAATTTTCTATTGAATTTGGTCCATCCATCAGTGAAACTCCCTCTGGCTTTAAAATTTTCTATTGAATTTGGTACATCCATCAGTGAAATGGGCTTACTTATATTTTTGGTCCCTAAAGTATTACTCGCGTCTCATTTTTATCCTCAATGTATCAATTGCTGAATTTAGTCTCCAACGATCAAAATTTGTACCAATCAAGTTCCCGACCCAAACTCCGTTAGCTTTTTCCGTCAAAACGAGGGGCAACGACGCCATTTTGCCCAATTTTTAAAAAAAAACAATTATCTTTTTTTAAAAAACTTCTTTTAAAACAAATATATTTAGCAAACAGTTTTTTTTTTTTAAGAAATTGAAAAAGTATTTAAAAAATACATTTTGTATACTCCCTCTGTCACATTTTAAATGCCCTCTACGAATATCTGTGTCATTTTCAAACGTCTATATCTTTTTATTGGCAATATTTTCAAAGTTTTAAAATTTTTGTTTAATAGAACTAATTGAGATCTATCAAATAAGATTCATATTGCATATAAAATACATTATAGAATGAAAACTATAAGAGTTTAAAAAAAAACATGCATATCCGTAGGGAGCAATTAAATTGGGACGGAGGGAGTATATTTTTGCTCAAAACCCACCACCACCACCAAACACCAACCACCGCCACCGCCCATATCCACCGCCACCACCCACGCCCTCCACCAAGCCAAACCCACTCCCCCCTTCCTAACCCTAATCCTCTCTATATCCCTCTAATAGAGAGGCAGTCTTTAACCCCAACCCACTCCCATCAATGGCTACCCCCTCCTCACCACCACGACAACGACACCACTCCTCTCCCTTTCAATCGCCGCCTTATCGAATCCTACCAGGAAAAGTGGTACGCCCTCAAGCGGGGCCTGCTCAAGGTCAGCCAATGGGAGGAGATTGCCGTAACCGTCACTGCCCGCTGCGGCTACGACCACCCCTCTAAGACCGCCGTCCAGTGCCGCCACAAAGATTGAGAAGCTCCGCAAGCGGTACCAAGCCGACAAGCACAGGCCCAATCTCCGTGCCAGTTCGGAGCACTTCGATCTCAATGGACCGGTTGAAACACGACCCTTTCCCCGACTCGGCCAGGCCCATGGCCATGGTTCAGTACCATGATTTTGTATATATGGCATACATATATCATCCTTTGTTCGTTGTCGATTAATTTCTATTGGTTTCAAAATTAACCTTCTTCACACTCATTTGTTTTGTAATTTGATGCAGATCTGATGCTTTACATTGTTTGTTTGCTCATGGTTGTCAAATTTGATTTTTTTTTTCCTTTTACAAATTAAAATTGAGATAGAAAAGGCCACTGATTTTTTTGTTTTTTGTTTTTAATTGTTTTTACGGCCTGCGATTGCTATGGGGATTGGCTTGTGGGAATCCAATAATGTTCTTTTTGGTTGTGTTGATTTGATTGAAATTAGCGTGCACACATATAGTATATACATACATACATATAGAAGATGTTTTTTTAAAATACTTTTTTCAGTTTCTTTTTAAAAAACTGTTTTCTAAATTTAATTTTTTCCAAAAAGAAGTTTTTTAAAATATAATTGTTTTTTCAAAAAAATTGGGCGAAATGACATCGTTGCCCCTCCTTTTGACGGAAAAGGTTAACAGAATTTGGGTCGAGGACTTGATTGGTACAAATTTTGAACGTTTGGGACTTAAAGTCAGCAATTGATACATTGGGGACAAAATTGAGACGCGGGCAATATTTTGAGATCCAAAAAGGTAAATAAGCCCAGTGAAATGTAAGTGGTTCATAAAACAGAAATAGACAACGTCATCAAAAATATCTTCCCTAATACCTATTTAGCTAAATAATTCTTTTATTATGGAAAATTGCGTCCATGAGTACAATAACAAAATAAATGTCCTATAAATGCTTTCCCATCCTCGTACCACCACTACGCCACCTAGCTTAGTTATCACCTCCACATATTAGCAAAGAGGTTGCCTTATTCACGGCCCCTCCTGAAAGGGCTGTTTACGGAAGCCCCACTTTAGGGCATATTAACACCTCATCGTAATAATTTGATCTGTTCATCTTGTAGGACTCGCAGAGTAACGTGTACATGCAAAAAGTCAGCTTAACCTAGCATAAATAGGTATATCAAAAATTGAATTTCGGTGCAAAAAAATAATATCGTAAAGTGTCGCAATATTTCAGAAATTTACTAGACAATTAGGTTGCGCATCTTTCCAATGCTAGTATTTACTACTAAGTACTAGTAACTAATTAGGAAACTTCACTACAATTAGGTTGCGCATCTTTCCAATTATAATTTCCCACATCATGATATTCTCGAAAAGTATCTTCACTAAATTATAATAATCCGGATTATGGTTTTTTGGTTTCGTCTTTATTCAATTTTTTTTTTTGCATTTATTATTTTTGCGTCAAAATTTATTGGTTTCTGGATTCCTCTCGGCGAAACGAATCTAACAAGTATAAATTTCTGGTCAAACCAAATATTTTTTTGAATAAAACCGAAATAATTGGATTATTGGCCAATAAACAAGTATTTTGGCTTTATTAAAAAAAATTGAGTTTTGACCATAATTTTATACTTGTTAGATTCGTCTCGCCGAGAGGAATCCCACAAAAATTTGCGAAAATAATAAATGTAAAAAATTTTAAAATAAACCAAAAAACCAAAAACCATAATCCGGATTATTACCCAAAGCACCCCATTATCTGCGTACCATGATTTCCCACCACCTTCTCCTACCACTTTCTTTGTGATTAGTGAATAAATTCTCTCTGCCAGCGATGGAAACCATGGGGTTTTCGCCACTATTATTATGGGCTCCACCGTGCGTTGATTGTTACAATCCAAACCATTCATCTTGTATCCCTTTCATAGTAGTATATTCACGCAAAAAATTAGCTTGATTAGATATTGATAGGTATTTCAAAAGTTGAACTTCGATTTATAAAATAAACAGTCTAGTACTATTAATAAATTTTAAAGCTAAACTTGTCCATGACTGTCCATTTTATAAACAAAAAATGTAGAGTTGGCATGATTTACACTTTCAACAGTCTCTACCAAAAAAAATTTCCCATAAGGAGAACCAAATGTGAATGGAAGAATCCTATAAGAGAATGATTCCCAGCCAAATAATTCACTTTGAAAACTGGAAGGCTAGTTTTAGTTTTCTCCAAACTGCTATATACCCACGGATTGTGACTCATCAGTGATACAGTGAATGAGTTTCTAGACTTCTAGTTTCCTCCCGGCCCCACATTTGTTTGCATGCTTGAGGCACCAATGTGTGGATGGAACCTAAATTTTCTGCAGTTAAAAAAAAAAAAAAAAAAAAAGTGTGGATGGAACCTCGAAATTCGTGCCAACTTCTAATGCATTCAAGCTTATGGGGAAAGCTACTTGTGTGCAAGAAGTTTATTGTGATCGTGGTTTCTACCATTTGTGATAATGATTTTGCTGCCACACACTTTGCTATCGAGTTGAGAGAGAGACTCTCAAGTCAGGGACGGAGTTAGGAATTTCACTACATAGGCGCGAATATGTTTTTCAAAATACTTTGCAGCGGCGAGCCTATATAAGGGCATCTCTAGTGCACTACCTAAAAGAGTTCTCTAAAGTGCCCTAACTAGTTAGCTATGAAAAACTCAAAAAATGGACTCTAGTGCATAAGAATTGACTCCCTAAAATCCTAGGTGACACCCCTCACTACCTAAAGTGCCCTAAGTGACTACCTAAATTTGGGGAGAGACTTAAGGAGAGAGATAGAGAGAGAGAAAGGAAGGAAGAGAGAGAAAGAGGAGAGAGAAAATAACTTTAAGGAGAGAGAAAGGAGAGAGAAATGAAATACTTAAAGTTAATGAACATTTTTAGGGAGCCCTATTAAAGTGCATTTCTCCTTAGCTAGCTACCTAAGTTCTTAGCACACAAAATAGGGTCTCACATGTGCCTAGGTGTACACTTTAGCAAACATTTTTTAGGTAGTGCACTAGAGATGCCCCAATTCACAAGAAATTTATGTTTTTTCAATAGAAAACTAGAGGTTTTTTTTTTCTTGCAGGGGTGACCGCCCCTACTGGCCCCACATATGGCTCCATCCCTATCTCAAGTCAAGAAGTTTATTGTGATCGCGGTTTCTACGATTTGTGATAATGATTTTGCTGCCACAGACTTTGGTATCAAGTTGAGAGAGAGAGAGAGAGAGAGAGAGAGAGAGAGAGAGAAAGAAAGACTCTCAAGTCAAGAAGTTTATTGTGATCGTGGTTTCTACAATTTGTGATAATGATTTTGCTGCCACACACTTTGGTATCAAGTTGAGAGAGAGAGAGAGAGACTCTCAAGTCAAGAAGTTTATTGTGATCGTGGTTTCTACAATTTGTGATAATGATTTTGCTGCCACACACTTTGGTATCAAGTTGAGAGAGAGAGAGAGAGACTCTCAAGTCAAGAAGTTTATTGTGATCGTGGTTTCTACAATTTGTGATAATGATTTTGCTGCCACACACTTTGGTATCAAGTTGAGAGAGAGAGAGAGAGAGAGAGACTCAAGTCAAGAAGTTTATTGTGATCGTGGTTTCTACCATTTGTGATAATCATTTTGCTGCCACACACTTTGGTATCAAGTTGAGAGAGAGAGAGAGAGAGAGAGAGACTCTCAAGTCAAGAAGTTTATTGCGATCGTGGTTTCTACAATTTGTGATAATGATTTTGCTGCCACACACTTTGGTATCAAGTTAAGAGAGAGAGAGAGAGAGAGAGAGAGAGAGAGAGAGAGAGAGAGAGACTCTCAAGTCAAGAAGTTTATTGCGATCGTGGTATCTACAATTTGTGATAATGATTTTGCTGCCACACACTTTGGTATCAAGTTGAGAGAGAGAGAGAGAGAGAGAGAGAGACTCTCAAGTCAAGAAATTTATTGTGATCGTGGTTTCTACAATTTGTGATAATGATTTTTCTGCCACACACTTTGGTATCAAGTTGAGAGAGAAAGAGAGAGAGACTCTCAAGTCAAGAAGTTTATTGTGATCGTGGTTTCTGTTAGTTGTCTGATCTATCTGAGGTTCTGCCCTTGTGCGCGTAGGCCTAATCCGTTGGGGAGTATCCATGAAGTCCACCACATCACATGGACCCAATATACATTGAATGACCCGTATCCACTTAAAAGGCAAAGCCTTGTAAGTGGTGAGCCATCCAATTGTATATTAAGGTCCAACTTGTTTTCTATTTATCCGATGTGGGACTCATCATTCACACATGTTCCCAACAATCTCCCCCTCATGTGCGAACCATGCATTGGGCCTACCTCTCCCTCGATCTGATCTAGTTGACTCCACCTTAATTCTTGATCTATATATCTCTCCAACATCGTATCCGAACCTGAGCTTATTTACTGCACCCACTACATCAAAAGCCACCATACTCAATGAGAGCCACCTTGCTTACTAGCCAAGTGCTGCACGCACCAGGAATTTTTCATGTTCCATCGAGAGTACCCACTCCACTGAGAGCCACCTTGCTACCAGCCACTGAGCCACCATACTCAACGAGAGCCACCTTGTTTGCTAGCCAAGTGCTACACGCACCAGAAATTTTTCATGCTCCATCGAGGGTACCCACTCCACCGAGAGCCACCTTGCTACCAGCCACTTGCCGCACGCACCAGGAATTTTCTTGCTCCATCGAAAGTTACAGTGGATTTTTCCTGCTCCTCCGAGAGTCTCTGTGCAAGCCCACAACCACCGATGCTTCAGGGAGAGTCCACCCATAGATCGTCAGCCATCGGCTCTGACACCACTTGTTACGAGTCTGATCTGCCTGAGGTTCTGCCCTTGTGCGCGTAGGCCCAATCCGTTGGGGAGTATCCATGAAGTCCACCACATCACATGGACCCAATATACATTGAATAACCCATATCCACTTAAAAGGCTAAACCTTGTAAGTGGTGAGCCATCCAATTGTATATTAAGGTCCAACTTGTTTTCTATTTATCCGATGTGGGACTCATCCTTCACACATGTTCCCAACAGTTTCTACCATTTGTGATAATGATTTTGCTCCCACACACTTTGGTATCAAGTTGAGAGAGAGAGAGACTCTCAAGTCTCCACCCATCTCATGAATGAAATGGGATCTTGTATTCTGTTGTCGTCTAAAAATAATCCTTGAGGTAGTCCTTTGTCATCGAAACAAACCCAGTTAAGTTATTGTTATTAGCAAATAAAGTGATCAAATTACTTAAATTACGAATTTCACTAGGAATTAATTGTATCATCGATCTCACAATCTCACATATAAATGATAGAAGAGGAGAGATTTCTGATTGTCGGTGGAAAGATGCCATTCAAAAGATTATATGATAATACCAAGTATGTTAAATGTAAGGAAGTGAAGAAGCTCAATTTTGAAGATGAACAAGAGTCGCCATATAAGTGGTTTGTAAGGACCAAATTCCGGAGTTTCTTTGTATTGGCAATTTCATTTGGGACGTGGCTACAATACACACCCCTTTTTGGGTGTATATCATATGCACTTAAGTTATCTACTGTTGGATCTTAAAAAGTTACGAATCAATTACTTGTTAACCTGAGCAATAGGTGACCTAACAAATTGAAGAAAAAAAAGAACGGTAAATTTCACTCACCACCCTTGAGGTTTCTAAAAAAAACAGAGACCTTCCCTATACTTTCTGAAATTTCACTGCACTCCATTACTTTTCAAACTAATTGTCTCAGATTCCCCATTGTTGCTACTTTAAGGTTAACAGTGTTAATTTTTGCGTGAAATGACTATCTTAGTACATATATCCTCCACCCTGAAAAAAACCATTTTTTTTTTAAAAAAGAGCTAAAAAAGTGTTTTAAAAAATTAAACCATTTTTCATTTAAAAACAAAAAGTATCAAAGAGAATTTTTTTCAAAAAAACTACATTTTTGAAATTTAATTTTGAAAATATTTTTTCAAGGGAAAATAATTTGGAAAAATGTTTTTTGAAAATATTTTTCTGAATAAAAACTAGATTTTGGTAAACCGTTATTTAAAAAATAAAGTTTAGAAATAGTTTGTTTCCTTCAAAAATCTGAAATTAATTTTCAAAAAAAATTGTGTAAAAAACTATTTTCAAAATTAGTTTTTCTTTTTCCAAGGAAAAACTTTTTTCAACAAAAAACTTTCAAAAAATATCCTTTTTTGAAAAAAATTTATGTTTCATATTTTTTTGCTTTTAAATGAAACCGTGTAATTTTTTTTGAGATTATTTTTTAACTCTATTTTTTAAAAGCGATCGATCGGTTTTGTATGCAATCGATCGGAACTGCAGCAAATATAAAAGAATGTTTCTCTTCATTTTGGGTTAATTTCAAGCAACCCCCAAATTTCTTAGACAGTGACAACTTTCGTGGGATTTTGTTTCTTTGTATCTTGGAGAAATTACAAGATCAATTGATCACTATTAATTCAAGTAATATACAAGAGGTTCATACAACAAACAATCTCTACGGTTGATTTGCTTCCAGCGGGGCTCAATAACAAATAATTGTTCGGGGGTCAACCACCCTAGTTGACACTGCTCGCTAGCTAATTCCATTCTTCGTATATAATCAGATGTTGTGAAGTGACAAAATTTCTCTATTTGGATTGAGATTTGAGAGGGAGACTAGAGAATGGGAAGACTTGATCAGCGTAGATAGCACGGCAATTCCATCGATTTTCTTGGCATTTCAAGAAGACCGAAAACTACTGTTAGGACACAGCTTTCCAAACGTCCTGGTTGGGTTGGAAACATAGTTTAATCATCTGTAAATTTCCCTAGGTCCATCCTTCATATATAATCAGTTGAAGTGACAAAATTTCTCCATTTTTATTGAGATTTGAGAGGGAGACTAGAGAATGGGAAGACCTGATCAGCGTAGATAGCATGTCGATTCCATCGATTTTCTTGGCATTTCAAGGATACCGAAAACTATTGTTAGGCTTGGGGTGCTCACGGTCCGGATTGGCATGAATCTAACCCAAATCCGTGAGTCACGGTTTTTTGAGAATAAAATCTGTGTCCGATCTAAAAGTCTCACGGTTCGGTTCCAATCCGATCTGCGAGTCACGGATCGGTTCCATATCCACGGATTTTTTACTTATTCTAAAAAAAAAAAAAACTCATCAACTCATTTAAAAACCCAAACTCAACATTCAATCTCTGTGAGCTCATCATCCTCACTCCTTTGGGTGCTAGCCGTAGCATTTTGTGTCTCTCCAGTGCTTGACATCTATCCGCAAATGTAGTTCAGAAAATGTATTTAACAATTAAAGAAATAAATTAATTCTGGAAGGATTCAAAAAAGACAGTCCATAAACATAGGCATAAACAGTTTATGTACAACATTTGTCGATGAGATCCAAATAGCGTACTCCGTAAACCCTTCATATCAAATACTCCCTCCGTTCTAAAATGCTGGTCACCTTTCCTTATTTAGAATCTCTAAAAAAATATCTATATCTTCTTACTTATAATACTTTTTATATCCAATATGGATCTTGTTTGATAGATCTCAATTAGTTATATTAAACAAAAATTTTGAAATTATAAAAAATGTTATAAAATATGAAATACAGACAATTATTTGAGTGACACGACTACCCAGAAGTAACCATTATTTTGGAACGGAGGTCAAATTTGGTTTAGTGAGATTAGGTTTAGAATTCTGCAAGTTAAGGAGTATATTTAGTAGTAGATTTCTATATAACAGTTTACTCCTAGATTTTGTAGGAGATAATAGTATAATCATTCATATCAATATATTAAATTGACAATATTTATAAAAATGGTAAAATTATTTATCTATACCTATATATATATATTTATTTAAAAAATTATATATAATAAAAATCTCATGGTCCGGATTGGTTAATCCATGATTTCAAAATCAAAATCCGTATCCGGACTGTGAGTCATGGTTTTTATTTTCTTAATCCGTGTCCGGACCATTAATCCAGAGTTAGAATCCAAAACATGCGGATCTGTTCGGTCCGGATCGGATTCACAGTACATGAGCTTTTTTTGACAGCCCTACTGTTAGGACACAGCTTTCCAAACGTCTTGGTTGGGTTGGGAACATATATAGTTTAAATGTGTGATCATTTGTAACTTTCCATAGGTCCATCCTTCGTATAGATAATCAGATGATGTGAAGTGACAAAATTTCTCTATATGAATTGAGATTTGAGAGAAAGACTAGAGAGTGGGAAGACCGAAAACTACTGGTAGGACACAGCTTTCCAAACGTCCTGGTTGGGTTGGAACATAGTCTGCTCAATAGGATCAGAAATTTCTAAACAAAAGTAGGAATTGGACCATTTTGATAACCAAGTATCAAATTACGAACATGGGCTACATATTGGTATTTGGTAACATGGGCAACATTTTGTCGAGCCCAAATTAGGAACCACCCGTCAGTTGGTTCCATAAGTTGTACAATCCGTTTTGTTTTAAGGGCCCATACTAGTGATTAAGCTTGTTCTAATCTCTCTCTCAATTTTGTATTAAAGATGTAAATCTGAAATTAGGGAGTTTTCAATACGGTATTTTCGGTGCTTTCATTAGTTTTCACCTATTCCAATGCAAATCATTCTGCTCTCATACTTCACAAAAAAACTATTTAGCGGATCACAAAAAAACTATTTAGCAGAAACTACATCTAGTTTTAATTACAATAAAATTAAATACCGGAAATACCGTAGCAGGAAGTAGGAACTAACCCTTGTTTGTGTGGATTTTCAAAGTGGAAATCACGAACTCAGTAGTGAATGGTCTTTGGCTCTTTGCATATAGCATTTCTGTAACACTTCACAATTTTCCTTGAGCTTTCTTTCCTCGAAATTTCACTTAATAATTTTACTCTCTTTTTTTTTCTTCTTTCTGTATTGCAATTTTAATCTTTTTTTCCTTTTTGAAGTGAAGGGAGTACAACTTTACTTCAAAAAACAAAGACAGTAGGAGTACATTACTACAATTTTACCTTTTTCTTTAAACTGTACTACTTCTACAATTTTAGTAACCTTTTTACTTTGAAACGGTACAACAATTTAATTATTCGTGCATGGAGAGACCATAAAGGATTTGGGAGTAAGGTCTCGTTTTACCGAGGAGCTTTTAGATTTTGTAAGCTCCAAAGGCCAAGCTCCTATTTTGGTTGGCACATTCATGACCAAAACACATATTTATATGTATTACTCTTTATCAAGTTATATTTCTTTTAAAATTATTTTTCTCGAGCGTCTGTTTTAGGATGTGGAAATGAATCACGTATATTGTAATTTTATTTTCCCACACAAGTGCGGTAGTCATTAGTCAAGTGGTTCTGTGGTTTAGGAAGGAAATATGAGAAGATTATGCCTCGAGAAGAAACGGTGCTTATCTCGTTATGGAAACACTAGAATCGTGGGAAATGGATATAGAGAATAAGGAAGCAATAGTATTGAAGATACGCTGGGATTTGAAAAATAAGGCAACTATATTATTGGTGATATGCAAGGAAACATATCTGGACTTTATTAGATGGCAGTTTCTAAAGAAAACGTTTTAGCTCAAGCAAAAACTTTTTGCTCAAGCAAAACAGATAGTTTATTGACAGTTGTACCAGCAGAGCGTGGGGCCTGTAAATATGATAATATTAGGTCAAAAATTGTAGAGTAGCCTGCCAAAAAGCTTCACACGTATTCATGCATCATTCATCTCTTTCGGCGGCTAGAGTGTGTGAACCTTGAAGAATTGTGAATGCTGTGAGTTTCAAGATCATCTTCAAGGGGTTTGTTCTTCGTTAAAAACAATCAATCTCTGAGTAAAGTCCTTTCGTGGAGTTCGAGAGGCGCTTCAAAGTCCTTCGGTGGATTCCGGGGGGCAAACGGAAGGCTTGTGGATTCAAGGCAACGGTGGTCAAAGCACTGGGTGTGGTGAACTAGGATTCGGCAAGTAATTCTTAGGTTCGATTGGTGAGGATTCACGATCGTTGGTAAGATTGTTTGTAACTACACATTGAGTATAGTGTTTTGATTCCTTCCCGTCGTTTTTACCCATATTGGGGTTTTCCACGTATATTGTTGTGTTTTTCATTTATTTGCTTTCCGTTGTGTGATTGATTGACATCTTGTTTAGTGGGCTAATTTTCTACAAAAGATTAAAACCTAGCAAATCATTAAACCTAGGCAAACTATGATTTTTAATCTTTGTATTCGTCAAAGGTTAATAAAATTATTATTTTTGCTTTTTTAAAAAAAAGAAGGATTTTTCAGATTTTTTTTTTAGTTTATTGGGCTTTTCGTAATAGGTCATTCTCTCAAAATACATCAAACTTTAAAAAGTAAAAAATTCTCTTAAGAGAACGGAGCCTAATTGTTCCATGGTCTTGTGGCCTATGCTGCACTCCAAGACCATGAAATCTGACAAAAGTTTGCATTGAAAGATCAACAGGTTTAGATGCATTTTTGAGATAAATGAACTTGGCAATTCACTTTAGTTCCGTTTTCAGCCTAGAATTTATGGCCACTGCTGAAACTATCCGAGATTGGAGTCAAAACATGATGGTGAGGCTTGGCAGATGAATTAGTGGTTGTTAAACGTCAACAGCAACTATTGAGTAATTGTGATGACCCAACCTGTGACGTAACCTTGTTTTTTTTGATAAATGTGACTTAACCTTGGTTGGAGGGAAGTGAATGGATAGGCACATATGAATTTTTCAGTGTTGAGGGGTATGGCTGATGTGGTATTCGCTCGTGCAGATTCGACAGTCAAAAAATGCAACAGATGGCCCGGATGAAAACAAATTATTCTTTTTTATTTTTTAATTTGGACCATCCGATAGCGGGCATTGAAATTTTTTTTTTCTATGCACACAAAATAGCTGGGTTGGGTCTTCAATTAGACCGAAGAGAAAAAGTGTTCGATCAAGCATTCAAGCCCTAGTGGAGGTGTTGGATGTTACACGTAGGGCCGGCCCTGGGGTAAGCCCAGCAAGCCTCCGGGCTTGGGCAACCCACCCGGGCAAGGGCAACCCAAAAAAAAAAAAAAATTGCGATGGTATACATAATATATATTAAATATTCCTAAATCTGGCACAAGTTGAATGCTAGCACAGCTGGTCAGTATGTGCGTTTGAAAGCAAACGGAGTGGGTTCAAGTCCCAGGGGAATAATATCCGGCCACTTATATAATTTTTGTTTAATTTTTCTGTTTGAACTATTAGAGATAAAAATAAAACTCTTAAACAACTAGTGTTAAATTTTAGTTATACTTTAGTGGTTTGAGAGTCCAAGGTTCAAATCTTTTGCACACCATAAATGTTTTATAAGTGCCTTTTCTCTCTTAGTTTATTTTAATTTTACTTTTAACTTTTCAAATTGAATTCACAAATAAATAGATATTCACAATTAATAAACCAAAATAATTTATTTCTCTCTTAGTTTATTTTAATTTTACTTTTAACTTTTCAAATTGAATTCACAAATAAATAGATATTCACAATTAATAAACCAAAATAATTTATTTCTACTCAACGAACTTTGATAAAAAAATATTTAAAATAAATCATCTTTATTGTTAAAATAATATTTTCACGAGAGTAAAGTTGATAACAATAATTTTACTCAACAAACTTTGATAAAAAGGTTTAAAATAAATAATTTTTATTGTTAAAATAGTATTTTTAACAGAGCTAAGTTGATAACATGGTTAGTTAGAGAAAACACAAGTCTGAGAAGAATTTTGTTATGTTTGATTCATTTTTTTCTAGGTGTATAAAATTTTATAAAGGTGATCCATGTAAGTTCAGCAGATGTTGAAGCCATGGAACGATATTCAGCTTTGGCACTTGATCTCGCCACTGTGGCTTGCTTTTTTGCCCACCATGAGATACAAGTGCTACCTAGAAAGGTACAAAAACCAATGGTGGAGCTTCGTGTGATAGAACAGCCTGCCCAATCAGCATCAAAAACCAGTGGTGGATTCTCAACCAAACAAATGGTAACTCTTCAGCTTCGTGTCCGTGCAACTGGCGTGGAATTTCATGCAACTCTGCAGGGAATGTAACAGGGCTAAATCTTGCCAACACGGGCTTACAAGGTACTCTTGACCATTTGAACTTCTCATATTTCCCTCTCCTCCTCCGTCTCAACCTCAAAGTCAATCGACTCAATGGTATCATGCCTGCCAACATCGGCCTGCTGTCGAACCTCGTATATCTTGATCTCTCCACCAACTCTTTCTTGGGAACAATCCCACTTTCAATTGCAAATCTCACTAAGGTTGTAGAGTTGGATTTTTCGAGAAACAATATAACAGGAGAACTTGACCCGTGGTTATTCCCTGACCGCAGGTCAAGCCAGGCTATTCCCTGACCGCAGGTCAAGCCAGGCTAAAACCGGCTTGCTTGGCATGCAAAGGCTACTCTTCCAAGATACTTTGTTCCGCGGGCCCCTCCCTTCAGAGATATGTAATTTGGAAAACTTGACTATCTTGGCTTTAGATTAGAACAATTTTTGTGGCCCAATGCCTTAGTTTTTGGGTAATTTGAGTAAAATAACTTACCTACATCTCAACCAAAACCAATTTTCTGGCCAAATTCCTAAGAGTTTCGGTACTCTGACTGAGTTAACCGATTTGAGCCTGTTTGATAACAACTTATCCGGTTCAGTACCGGAAGAAATGGGAATTCATTCGTCATTGGTAGTTTTTCATTTAATCTGGAACAACTTGAGCGGTGAATTACCTCCACAAGTGTGTAAAGGTGGAAGGCTAGAGAATTTCACCACGGGTTACAATAATTTCACCGGTCCGATACCTGTAAGCCTTATAAACTACACATCCTTAGATAGAGTCCGGTTTGAATACAACCAACTAATAGGAAATCTTGATCAAGATTTCAGAGTGTACCCAAACCTCACTTATATCAATTTGAGCCACAACAATTTACAAGGGAAAATTTTACCCACTTGGGTAGAATGCAAAAATTTGACATTTCTGAATTTTGGTGGGAATTCTATTGGAGGTGAAATTCCAGTGGAAATTTCCCAGTTGAACCAGCTACAAGAGCTTGACCTTTCCTCCAACAATATTTCCGGTATAATTCCGGCACAAGTTGGACAATTGTCGAAATTATCGTCGCTAAACTTGAGTGACAACAACATTTTTGGCCAAATACCATTAGCAATTGGGGAACTATTCAATTTGGCTCAACTTGATCTCTCAATGAACATGGTAAGCGGGCCGATTCCGTATCAAATTGAGGACATTTCAAGATTACTATTTCTAAGTTTGAGTAAAAACCACTTGAATGGGAGCATCCCATATCAGATTGGCAATCTTGAAAGTTTACAAACTCTGCTTGATCTCAGTTACAACTCACTCACTGGACAGATTTCGCCTCAACTCAGGAAGCTGACCAGCCTACAAGCTTTAAACCTCTCCCACAACTCTCTCTCTGGTTCTATACCGGACTCATTCGGGCAAATGGTGAGCTTGTTAGCGATCGATTTGTCGTTCAATCAATTGGAGGGTCCTCTGCCTGACTCCAGGGCTTTTAATATTTCTCCACCGGAATCATTTTCTCAAAACAAGAACCTATGTGGTGATCTAGCCCAAGGTTTGACACCATGTAATGACTCAATATCCGAGGGTGGTAAGTGAAGTAAAGGAAACTCGCGGGCGATTGTTATTGCAGTTTCTGCCTCGTTAGGCTCGGTGTTTCTCTTGCTCTTGCTTATTGTGGTTATTGCGTTTCATCGAAGAAGTAACCGGAAAAGCCAGAGAGAAGATGTGGTAAAGGGAGAAAACATCTTTTTGATCCATAATTTTTGCGGGAGACTAGTGTATGGAGATATCATCCGGGCTACCGATGATTTTGACGATGCATACTGCATTGGAGAGGGAGGATCAGCTGAAGTTTACAAACTGAACTTACCAAGTGGGCAGGTACTTTCGAAAGTTTTTTGAGTTTCAGTTTTTCCGATACAAAGTTAACTTATCCTGTCCTAGACGCTTTTTCTATAGGCCTTTAATGGCCTTTAATGGCCATCACCGTCGACTAGATTTCATCGTCCCAAAAGCTACCACTACGTCGACCACCAACTACCGACGCTGTCAACCAGCTACTGTCACAACTCTCATCGAACAAATTTACTGTTTTTCTTATAGTTTTATCTTAGTTTTTGTGATCTGTGTTCTATTATGAACATATGCTACTGTCTAAATCCTCAACATGTAGTAGCAGTGAAAAAGCTATTTAGGCATGAAGGTTTGGAGACTGGGGATATCAAGAATTTCGCAAATGCGATCGCAACGCTGACAGAAATTAGGCACCGGAACATAGTGAAACTCTATGGGTTCTGTTACCATGAAAAGCACAGTTTTTTGGTTTGCGAGTTCATGGAAAGAGGAAGCTTGCCGATGTTTTGAGGAGAGAAAAGGATGCCAAGGAGTTGGATTGGAGTAAGAGAGTGAATGTAGTTAGAGGGGTGGCTTATGCTTTATCTTACTTGCATCATAACTGCGTGCCTCCTATAATTCATCGAGATATATCGAGCAAGAATGTTTTGTTAAACTCGGAAATGGAGGCTCATGTCTCGGATTTTGGCACCGCAAGGTTTTTAAAGCCCAATTCTTCAAATTGGACTGCGGTTGCAGGCACATACGGATACATTGCTCCAGGCAACTTTAATTAGTTAAAAAAACAGAGCTCCTTTAATTTGCATCTTTACGGTACTTATTTTTGCGGTGAAGCCCATACAAATTGCAAGTATATCCGAACAATTCGATATTGAATGAACACCTTTAGGTTTCACATTACACGTTACATTCCTCAGATTTTGGAAAATTTTGATTAAAGATACGGAAGTTCATAGCATTTTAATTTGCAAATTACCATCGTTTGCTGTTTTGCTTAGTTCTATGTATGAGTGAGATCTAACATTTAACATTGTTGTGTTTTTTCCTTGACATGGCCAGAATTATCGTACACAATGGCAGTGACAGAAAAATGCGACGTGTATAGCTTTGGTGTTTTGGCACTCGAGATTCTGATGGGATCGCATCCGGGGGAACTCATTTCGAACCTCTGCTCATCTGCTGAAAACGAATGCGTACAATTAGCAGAAGTCTTGGATCCTCGTCTTTCACTTCCAACAAGACAAAAGCTAAAAGAAGAATTGGATTCCATTTTGAATCTAGCAATATGGTGCTTACGTGCTGATCCAAATTCTAGACCTACCATGTACGAGGTGTCTCAGGTGCTTGAGATGAAAGCCGGAGCTAGCAGAGAGAGTCCAGAGTTGGTTAAGGAGTCAGGTTGGATTTTGGGTGATGATGTTGAACAGGTAGAACAATGTTTATGAAGAGAAGACTTCGGCGACGAGAGGGTAATGTGTATATTACCAAAATCAATACGTATTCTTTAGGACTTCATCATGCGTCGTAGCCAATTGACTCAGTCGCAGTAATGTATTTATTGATTGATGATTGTTGGAGAAATGTGTGAATTACATAATCCCATCTTGCATTTCCCCAGTGTAGTTTGCAATCTCAGACGAGAGGCAGTGTTTTCAATAATCCAGCTTCTTCTTTGAAGATCGGTATCGATTTCGAACTCGATTCATGATAGTTTGTGTTGGTGATTTAACTTGTGGATATTAGCTACCTGTTAGCTCAATTGATAAGGAGGTTGGAGGTGTATACAAGTCTCTCACTCTCTCTCTCTTCCTCTTTCTTTGGTTTGTTTCTTTGATTCATATCATCCAAGATCCCGAGTGTTTGTTTGTTGGTGAGTTGAGCGCGTAGTTCATTGTCATTAATTTCCAAACATTTGTGATTTATGTTCTATTATGAAAATATTCTACTGTCTAAATCCGAAATCCTCATCAGGTAATAGCAGTGAAAAGGCTATTTAGGCATGAAGGTTCGGAGATTGTCGAGATCAAGAGTTTCACAAATGAGATCGCAACGCTGACAGAAATAAGGCATCAGAACTTAGTTAAACTCTACAGTTTCTTTTACCACGAAAAACAGAGTTTTTTGGTTTGCGAGTACTTGGAAAGAGGAAGCTTGGCAAATGTTTCGAGGAGAAAGAAGGATGCCAAGGAGTTGGATTGGAGTAAGAGAGTGAATGTAGTTAAGAGGGGTGGCTTACGCTTTATCTTACGTAATTGCATCATAATTGCGTACCTCCCGTAATTCATCGAGAAATATCAAGCACGAGTGTTTTGTTGAAATCGGAAATGGAGGCGTTGAAATCGGAAATGGAGGCTCATGTCTCGGATTTCGGCACTGCAAGGTTTTTGAAGGCCGATTCTTCAAATTGGACTGCCGTTGCAGACTTGCAGCACATACCGATATATTGCTCCAGGTAACTTTAATTAGTGCATTGGAAAATTACAAAAACAGAGCTCCTTGAAAAAGCTTGCAGTGCCAAAATCTACGTACGAAAGGAAGATACAGATTTCCAACAATACGAAGGTCCCCAAAGATCATCACACAAAACAGAGTAGCAAAATGATTGGGCAAATTAATGTGCAACATGATTACTCACTTCTGTAGGGAAATTGGTCCAAGAACGTTAAAACTTACAGACACACGTTAGGATAAGCAAAATAATATTTAGCGATTAAATTATTTTGTCATTAATCAAGAAACCACAATGTGACAATTGGAGTTATTTATCCCCGATTCACTACACTTTCATAACTTGACTTAATTTGTTTCCATTATATTGCTAGCAAAATAAGGAAAACAAAGAAGAGAATTTTTTAAAAAAAATAGGAGCTCTTAAATATTAGACTCGAACCCAAACTTAAGTCCTGGTAAAAAAATATTGAATTCCCAAACGGCTATAATCACTCAAACTCTGGAGATCTTTTTTGGGAAGAACGATCCTCAACTTTCAAGTTTTGCATGTAGATTGAGAAGGAATTCACCGAGTACACAAAAAAATACCCACGTAGGGTAGGAAAAGTTCCACGTAGGGAACATAAATCTTAATGAAGAAAACAAGAAATGAACTACGAATCTGAAACTTCACCGGATACACCGGCGAGCTCCAAACTTCAGATCTCCAAACTTCGATCTCTGAAACAGAGAATTCTTATTCTGCAAGAATTTCACTTGGATGAATTTTATTTCATGGATGGTGGCCCCAAGGTTTATCCAAAAGGCCATTGGAAAAAATGGCATTTCTTTAGCAAACCGAAAAAGGAAAGAAAAAACCTATTTAGCTTTGGATTAGATAAAATTAGTGTTCTGACTCACCTTCAATAGAGGAATCACAATAGTTTTTTTAAAAGTAAAAATAAAATACACACTGAAGAAAGAAGAAAACAAATCAACTTTCTGTATAGATGAGTGTGTGGGGCCATGATTCCAATTTGGAGGTGGTATCAAAGAGAACAATATACTCTCTCCGTCCCAAGAGGAATGGTTGATCCGTAAACCGTGAACTTAAAATTGGTGGGAGGTTATGAAGCAAAACAATAATTTTTTGGTGAGAGGTTAGGAACACGGGTAGCCTATGCCACTCTGCCCCTCTCAAAAGCTTCATCCCTGAGCTATGCTAGTTAGTTCTTCGAAGCTAGATATTTGTCCCTCTTGTTCTCTCTTTTAGGCGTGTAATCAAGGACAAAGTTAGGATTTTTGCGCGGTGATGTCAAATGCCTGAAGCCATGTTCATGAAATGGATTTTTCTTATTTTTCTTGGCCTATTGAGTATTTGTTTGTTTCATCTTGTTCCATTAAAGTGTTTGTACTGTGGAGGCTTGTGAGCCATGTAATTTGTATCTATTTATTTATTTATTTATCAATACTAGTGTTGTAGCATGTGCGTTGCATGTGGTAATTTTGTTTATTGTTACTGTTGGAGGATAATGATGCTATCTTGTGTTATTTCAAAATAATAAAAAAAAAAGGATCATAATTAGGGAATTCCTATAAACTTAAAAGTTGCGAACAAAAAACACATGTTCTTTATTTTCCAAATAATATATGTTTCCAAGGAAAAGAGTTATCTTTGACCAAAAGTACAATACCATTGCCATTACAATCATAGATGTTCTTAACAGAATTGGGAATGTAACAGTAAACTCGGCAATGATAATACTTAAAAAAAAAATTAAAAATTAAACCCTGCATTAACAATGGAGTGTTGGTACAAGTCACAAGGGCAAAATAGTGCAACTGCTGAAATGATAAATATCCAGTTCAAGAATCTAAAAGTTGAATAAAAGAACAGTAGGGATTAAGAATGTCCAATTAGTATTAAGAGAAATGTCATCTGCATTACTTCCACCAACATCTGCTTCATTATTTGCCTAATTGTGCTTCCATCTGGGGTTAAAATCTTAAACCTGTCCAATTAAAAGAATAAAAATCTCATAACACCCTTTCCCCCTCTAGTCTGTAGTTGGATCATCAACCTATGTAGGAATTTAATAAGGGAAAGAGAACCGATAGGGAAACCAAAGGATAACTTCTGACTTTTCACTTCAGCTTTTCCTCTCATAAATTCCTCCATACATCCATGATCCAAACAGGACTTAAAGATCTCGAATTTTTGGAAGTGAAATGACAGTTGGTAGTACATTTCCAATCATAAGCATCGTCTCTTATACAATTCCTTGTTTTGTATGAGGAATATCAATAACATCATTTTTTAATCAATCTCTGTAACGATCCGGATTTTTGCCCAAATTTAGAATAGTTTTTCTATAGTGTTTAATTAATTAATTAATTTATTAGTCTTAATCTAGACTAGATGTTATACATGCATGGAATATATACATACCTATATACATATCTAGTCACACCCCACCTTCCCATCACCTTCTTTTTTACTCCAAACTTGCTCCCCACTCCAAGTCTCTCCTAGCCCACTAAACCCTATATACATATTGTTGGTGACCAAAATTGAGAAGCTTAGGGAGTGTCGATGATGGCAGTATTCGACGTATGGCGTCTGTGTTTGTCTTCGATGGGATATCCTCCGCAGATGGGAGATGGTGATGATGGTAGAAGCGCGGCAATTGGTGAAGCTGTTGAAGGGGTTTGAGAGGCGTCTGGTTTCATAGGTTTAAGAGAGGGGAAATGGGGTGTGACGATCGGGAGGGGGAGTAACGATGGGGGCTTTTAAAATCTGGAGGAGGCGTGGAAGGGCCGTGTGGTAGTTTAAGGAAAGTGGGAAAGGGTAGTTTAGCTTATTTTGACACACATTTTGACACCTCACTTTTTTTAGTCCCCCTGTCAAGTTCTGAACCGTTGATCTTGTTTAAATGGGTAAAATAGGGGGCACTATAAAAAATTAGCGCAATTGGATATCGGTAAGGGCTTGATTCAAACAATTTTGTAAATACTATTTCTCGTCACATTTCTACAAAATTGTTTGGATCAAGCACTTACAGATATTCAATTGAACTAATTTTTTGCAGGGCCCCCTATTTTACTCATTTAAACAAGATCAACGGTTCGGAACATCACAGTGATACCCAGAAAAAAAATTTGTGTCAAACTAATTAAGTGTTAGCGGAACTGCCCCCACCCTTTACAGAAGACTTCTAGTCAGTAGCTACCTGTAGCAGAACTCCACATAAGGATAAGGAAGCCTGTATCTGCCTTAGTGGAAGAAGTTAGTAATCCCCCCTTACGAAACTGACGAATGACTGTCTGTTAATGAAATATGAGATTCCCTTCTCTTTATCATTATCGGTCAATCGGCTAAAACACCAGAAACGGCGACTACCCGAGCTAATGATAGAGTTTCTACGTCCTAGAAAACCACTCATATATTTTTCTTTATCTTTTTCTTTTTTTACTCCGTTTGCAAAAATATTGAAAGGCTATTTTTTGTAGTAAAGCAGAAAGTACGAAAGGAAGATATAGATTTCCAACAATAAGAAGGTCCCCAAAGATCATTGCACAAAACAGAGTAGGAAAATGATTGGGCAAATCAATGTGGATTCAATTTGTTATGAAATTTTGCGGACGTGTTATGAAATCATAGGTCTAATTTCTGTATAAGCAACAAATAACTTAACCAACAATTCTTTAGTGTGCGGGACATAATTCGGGTGCAACATGATTATTCACTTCCCTGTAGGGAAATTGGTCCAAAAAACGTTAAAACTTACAAGGTAACAATTAATGTATATTTTTTTTTTGTGTTTAAATTATTTTTCCATTAATCATTGGCATTCATAACTTGACTTAATTTGTTTCAAATCTATTGCTACCAAAATACGGGAGAGAAAAATATAGGAGCTCACAAATATTAGACTCGAACCCAAACTTAGGTCATGATATTGTGGATTTTTTTTTAATGCCAAATGGCTACAATCACCCAAATTCTGGAGTTCTTTGTTGGGAAGAACGATCCTTAACTTTCGGGTTATCCATATGGATTGGGAAGGAATTGACCGAGTATAGAAAAACAATAGCCACACAAAATAGGAAAAGTTCCACGCAGGGAACAGAAATCTCAAATAACCTAGAACGAAACAGAAATGAAAAAAAGGGGAAATGAACTACGAATCTGAAACCCCACAAGATATACCGGCAAGCTCCAAACTTGAGATCTCCAAACTCCGAACTCTGAAACTTATTCTGCAATAATTTTTCACTTAGATGAATTTTATTTCCTGGATCGTGGCCCCAGGGTTTATCCAAAGGGCCATTCGGATCGAAGAAGAACCACCAACTGAGAACAAGACAAATGGCATTTCTTTAGCAAACCGAAAAAAGAATAAAAAGAAAAAAAATCTATTTATTTAGCTTCTTATCGATAATAATGTGTTCGGATTCATGTCAAATAGAGTAATCATGCACAGTAGTTTTTGTAGATGGAAAGAAAGACTGAAATAAACTTTGGAGTTGCCATGGAAAAAATCAGCGCAATCTAATCCATTATCTAATTCTCTAAATTTTCTTCAAAACTCCTTCAGAATTCAGGATTTCTGAATGACAAATTGGGATCCGGATCCTCTATGAGGATTTCTTTGTGAGGATCTTGTGAGGGTTTTGTTGTGGGCTTGACAACACACCAAAAAAGAGATCCAATCGCTCACAGCCCCCTTCCTTGCTTTTAAATCAAAACGGCGTCGTTTTGATTGGAAAAAAATCTGACGGAAAATTGATATCTTCTTTTGCTGTTTATTTTTCTTCTGCCGTTAGTTTTAGTAAGCCACCACAAACCCTGTTTTCTCTTCTTCTTCTTCCTCCTTCGTTATTTTCTTCCCCAAACTGTTCTTCTCTTCATATCTAACACCGAACAAGTTCCTCAATATTATACTTGGTGAGTTTTTTTATACTTCTAATGCCCGAGCAATTTGGATACATGCCAAGTGCCAATCACTTTGGACAGTGGTAACTCACTAGTTGGAGAGTGGCCTTCATCGAACTTTTGATTTATGTGTGTTGAGCATGAATTAGATTGTGAAACTTTGGAATTGCCCATGGTTGTCAAAAAAAAATTTCCTAGATTCATGTTCAAACAATAAGAATGCAGTCGCATGGGATATGTAATCCAATCCCATTTCCTGTTTCAGGCTTTCAGCTAGTGGCTTTTTTTTTTCTTTTATGGAGGCTTAGTATATATGTCGTAATTTCAAGGGCAGATGTGAAGTCTAGTTTGTCGAAATTTTAAGTGGTATGACTCATTCATGTTATGCACGAGTGTCATGGACATGATCGTTCAACTTTTTTCTTTCAAAATTCATTTAGTATTCAGGATTGAGGGTCCTAAATTTTGAATGAAAATTTTGAAAATTAGATTTGTTGTTTACAATTATCTAATTCAAATGATTTTTTATAAGACTAACCAAAAAATTGAGGTAAGAGATAATCTAACAATTTGGGAAAAAGTTGAATAAAGGAAAAAAATTAAGCCAAGTAAAATTTGAGCTAACAAAGAAGAACAAATCTGGGAAAAAATGAATAAAGGAAAAAAGCTTAAAAGCCACTTGAAATTTGAGTAATGGTAGACAAAGATAGTCTGTTGAGCCATTGTGTAACACTAACGGCAAAAGAAAAATAAACGGCAGAAGAAGATATCAATTTTCCATCTGATTTTTTTCCAATCAAAACGACGCCGTTTTCATTTAAAAGTAAGGAAGGGGGCTATAAGCCATTGGATCTCCTTTTTGGTGTGTTATCAAGCCCAGAACAAAACCCTCACAAGATCCTCACAGAGAAATTCTCATAGAGGATCCGGATCCGACAAATTGGGTTGAGTTTATGGAGGCAAATTAAAATTTATTTTAAAACTAGGAAACAGCTCGAATAAGTTGTGTGGGACTCCAGAATGTGTCCCACACACCTATCAATGCATAACTTGTACACTACGGGTCCGTAAGTATTGATAAAGAAGACGGAAATTGATCGCCAACAACTGCAAAACCAATTCCGCAACTAAATGAAGTTAGAAATTTCACAACTGATGGAATAAATTAAAATCACTTCACGTACGAAAGCTATTAGCAGAAAAAGAAGAGTAAAACAAATTGAGAGAATATGGATGTTGCTTGCTTACTTAGGTTCTGCGGTCCTTCCTTTTCTGCTTCTTTTGAAGTTTCTGCTCTCTCCCAAACGTCTCGACAAACTAATAGTGATACCTTCTGGTAAGAGTTGTCCCAATAACCAACCCAACGACTAGCCCACTTCCATATCCCAAGGTTGTAACCATCCAATAAACACCTCTCGAAAACTCAAAACCGTGACCTTGAAAGACAGATGGAGGTGGTGGTGAGGTCACTGGGTTTCTGCATAACTTCGACAATGGGACACCACACAATCCTGAATTCCCGTCATATGAACTATTTTCAAATGTATCAAATTGTTTCCCTCGAGGTATATGGCCAGTGAGTAGGTTATGAGAAAGAGTTAAGATTGAAAGAAAAGTGAGTTGGGTTAGTTGCCAGGGGATCTGTCCCAAGAGCAAGTTTTGGGATAGGTCCAACGACTCCAATTCTGTCAATTTTGCCAACGATGGTGGAATAGCGCTAGTAAGTTTGTTGTTAGAAATGTTTAGAAATTGAAGTCCACTGAGACTTCCAAAGGATTCTAGGATATCCCCAACAAATGTGTTGTTTGAGAGATCAACAATCACCAAGGCACTTGGAATCCTCTCATACAACCTTTGTATCCCTTTGTTGACCACTTTCATCGAGTACTTATAAAGAAAACCCGGTATATAGATTTGTGCCTTATGAGTTGTTGATTGTGGTTCAAAATCGGAAATTGATCTCGTATATGTCAAATTCTCTTTTTTGATCATTTTCATTCCATTCCAATTACGAATGTATTCTGATGGCAAATTACCTGAAAAGCCATTGCAAGAGAGGTCAGCTATCTGCAACTTTTGAAATGTAGAATTGTTTTTGGGATTCCCAATGTGGCCATGGAATTTGTTTGATCCCAACAGAAGAATCTTTAACTTAGGAAGAGCTCCCAACCAAAAGGGGAAAGTATCCTCAATCTGATTATTCTGAAGAGCGACACACTCCAGCATTGCGCAATTTGCCAATGATCTTGGTACTGGCCCCTGTAGTTGATTTCGACCTAAATCAATCATCACCAATTGGCTATTCATTGTGAATGTTGAAGGAATATTTCCGTGGAAACTATTGCCACTTAGATTCAACAAGTGAAGATCCTCGCTATAACTGGCCAAACATGGAGGTATTGTGCCATTTAAATTGTTGTTGGACAAATCAAGCACAACAAGTGAATTCTTGTGGCATATTGATGGTGGAATTGGTCTCGTCAATGCGTTATCGTGGGCTTTATAAATAGACGTGTATGGTGGTGGAACGGGAAGCAATCCTTGAAAGTTGTTAGAAGAGATGTCCAAAATTTGTAGAAAACTCCATGGGATGACAGCCGACTGCTGCTCGAAGCCTGTAAGAAAGTTCTGGCTAAAGTCGACAATTTCCATTGTTTCTTTACTTGAGTTCCACATCCATGTTGGTATTTTCCCTCGAATTTTGTTATTGTTAAGGAATACCACCGGCAATTCATCTTGAAATCGTAGAATGCTAGGGAACTCGACTAAGTTGCATGGGCCCAATTCTAGATGTTTAAGCTTTGGGAGAGTACCATTCATACTACTATTTTTGTTGAGCATAGTCAATTTGTTTTCCCCTAAATACAATGAGACCAGGTTTGGGAGTTTCATAAACATGTCTAGCTCAACATTACCACTGAAGCTATTATCATAAAGATCTAAACTATTAAGACGATTGAGTTGAGTGATTGAGCTAGCAATCGTGCCATAAAAGAATTATTTAGAAGGGAGACCTCTGTTAAATGGGTAAGGTTCATGAACCAAGATGGGATTTTGCCTGCCAGTTGGTTGTCTCCAATATATAAATAGGAAAGTTGGGTCAGGTTTGCAAGCGACAGTGGAATCTCACCTTGTAAATTTATTCCGCGTACTGACAAATGAGTGAGTTTGGTGAGTTTGAGTAGCTTCCCTGGTGGTAAAGGAAG
This sequence comes from Vaccinium myrtillus, assembly GCA_016920895.1. Lineage (NCBI taxonomy): Eukaryota > Viridiplantae > Streptophyta > Magnoliopsida > Ericales > Ericaceae > Vaccinium > Vaccinium myrtillus. The sequence goes on from JADGMU010000847.1 coordinate 157,573, forward strand.
TGGTCCTGCGTCAAAGTTGTTAAAGTCAATTACAAACTCAGTTATTTGCGATAAGTTTGTCAATGACCAAGGAATCTTGCCGCTAAACTCGCAAAGTCCAAGGTCCAGGACAGTGAGTCGGGTTAGATTGCCAAGTGAAGATGGAAGCGTCCCAGATATACTATTTATAGCCAAAACCAGATAACGTAAGGATTCAAGTCTACCAATTGAATCCGGGATCTTACAGTCGAAGCCCACGCGCTTGAAATTTAATGCCTTAAGGTGATTGTTGCTTTCAAATTCAGGTAGAGAGCCAGTGAGATTTTCATTCCAAGCTGCATTAAGACTTTGCAGTTTTGGTAGACGAAAAATGTCCATTGGAATTCACCGTACAATGAACATCTTTCAAGATGAAGAGTTGTCAGAGAGGAGATATTTGACAAAACACTTGGCACTGAAGAAGATATGTTCACCGTACAATGAACATCTTTCAAGATGAAGAGTTGTCAGAGAGGAGATATTTGACAAAACACTTGGCACTGAAGAAGATATGTTCACTGCAGAGAGGTCAAGTACTTTTAGGTTGGTTAGGTTTTGAACAAGGTCTTTGAAACTGGGTTTTTCAAGTTTCAAAAGACTTTCAGAAAACAATTCACTTTTCGTAGACAGATCAGGAATATTCAATTTGGATAGAGTGGAGATTGCTGAAGGAATCTGACCAAAAAATCCAGAGTTGGATAGATTGAGGCTTGTCAGCCTTGAAAGATGCCCAATTCTGTATGGTATTTTGGAGAAATTAAAGTGATTATCGGCAAGATTTAGGCTATGAAGGTGGACAATGGTGAATAGGCTGCTATTGGAGCTGATAGAACCATGGAGAAAGCTACTACTTAAGTCAAGTCTGATGACATGACCGGTGTCATCGTCACACTTGACGCCATCCCATGCGCAACAACCGTCGCTCTTTCCACCAAGTAGCTTCCATGATTTGAGTTTTGGATAAGCAGAAGGGCCAACAGAAGCAGACTTGTCAATGACAAAATTCTGCTTGAACTGCAACAAGGCTTTGCTCTCATTTTCATGGCATAATGGCTGCATAGAAGAGAAAGAGCAAGTTAATATGAAAAGATTAAAGTAACACAAGATTTGGTAGATGCGAACATACAATCATGTATCCATGATGTTTGTGTATAGCTAGCTAGCCAACGCTAGTTACCAAATCTTGGATGAGAAAGCTTGATCCCTTTGATGTTATTTATAGTTGCGTTTCGGGATTCCTATTACCTTGATTCTTCACAAAATTCAACAAATCTGCAGAGAGCCCTTTGGAATTCACTGTCCCTTTGTTGGGTGATTATATTATTCTTTATGGTTGCTGTGTCTATTTTTGCAGTTCCCATGTGGAACATGTTTTTTAGTTATTTTCATTTTTTTGGTAACTGATGTTGTCAAATTGTGCACACTTCTACTAATTTAGAGGCCCTCAACTTAACAAGTGGGCAAACTCTCCAATGGCCCCAACCTTTTGAATTTTGGCCTTCGTATAATTCGAACAAGCAACCTCATAGAAGAAAAACATTATTGATTTCTCATGCTCATTTGTCATCTCCCTTTTCTTGGTGGTGGGCCATTTTTCTCACACGTTGTGTTTTGCGTTTTTACCAACTCTATCGGGGGTTTAGTGGGGGGATGATTGTCATCTCCCTTTCCTTGGTGGTGTCATGTCATTTTTCTCACATCTGTTTTGCGTTTTTACCAACTCTATTAGGGGTTTAGTGGGGGATGATTTGTGTCACTCCAGCCCTAGGTCAGAAAATCTTTTAGTAAGACGCTTTGCTTCTCTTTTAATTGTTTTCTCTACACTTCCAATCTCAATCCCCATTCTTGCTCTCGCTTTCTCTGCAGTATGCCCATTATGTAACCTCCGGGTATGGTAATCTACTGCTAACCGGAATGTCACTTCTACTCCTTATTATTTGAATTTGGCTTCAATAAACATTTAACATGAACATGCTGTACCTACAACTTGGCAAGGGAATTTTCCAAAATAGGTTTATAGGAAGGCTTTTTTGGATGTTTCCCATTTGAAGTGATCAATAATAATGTCTTCATCCATTCCTTTGAACCACTCCTTGGGAGATAATTCTTACTCTGGAAAATCCTAAGAGCAGAGAACCTATGCAGATGTAGTGCAACAGAGGGGTAACATACTCAACAATAATGGGGGTACAAAAAGGATTGATGACAGGGTGATCATTAAAGCTCAACCTGATGGTTATGAGTGGCTATCTAGAAGCGCAGTTGTGAGATTATTATGGCCATCAACTCCTAAATTCTTCCAGAATGCTTTAGATACTTTAACGGAATCAAACTATAATATTGGAAGGTTGTTGATTTAGCAGAGTGTAATGATAAGATTGACGAATACATCAATTTATTAGTCAATGGCAGAAATTATAGGGTGAAGGTCTTCGAAGAGGAATGTGATGGCATAGGGCTTAATACTGGATCTACATTGGCTACTATGGAAGTTTGTCCTACCTCTCATCTCAGTTTGTCCCATTTGATTTGGTTAGTGACTCTGTGAAAGGTGAAATAGTGGTGGAACAGATAGTGGAGGAAGTTGAAGGTTCTATGTGTGGTGTCCAGATTTCTAGATGAACCCTTCTTGCTGACTCTTTTCCACCGTAGCAACACAATCTGGCTCTCTTGGTACTCCTGCACAAGTAGCACCCGCCGTTAGCACCTAGCCTGGCCGGAAGTTGGCCAGGGAAGGCACTCCGACGGTCTAGTAAGAGATTTGAGGAAGGAGGAGGTACCAGAGAGAAAGTGTAGGAGGAGAAAATGTTGTGTACCTTCTAGGGTTCCCCTCTCTTCCTTTATATAGGCTCTCCTGACTTGGGCTCCAAGCTTAGGTGCAGATTGGTAATTTGGCTCGGATGACGTCACGCTACGGTAACCGCCTCAAATGACATCATCCATGACGTGTCGGATGAACTGCCTTCCGCATATCCCGTGAGTCACTTCGGGTTTACCCGGCTCGGGTGACTCGTCCGGATCAATCTTGTCTCGGCGAGTCGTTTCGGGTTTATCCGGCTCGGATGAATCGCCCGGTTCAATCTCGTCTCGGCGAGTCGTTTCGGGTTTATCGGCTCGGATGAATCGTTCGGATCAAACTCGTCTCGGCCAAGACGTTGGTACATCCTCTTTACAATTTGATTCGTACCGACTTGGCACGGTTATATTGGGCTCGGTTGACACTGTCTCGGTATTGGCTCGGCTTGGTTGACACATCTTGGCACGGTCATATTGGCTCGGCTCGGTTGACACATCTTGGCACGGTCATATTGGCTTGGCTCGGTTGGAACCGTCTTGGCACGGTCATATTGGCTCGGCTCGGATGGAACCGTCTCGGTAGGCTCGGATGGAACCGTCTCCGTACGGTCTTATTGACTCGGCCCATTTAAGCTTAGGATTAGGCTTCGCCTTGTTCGGGGCTTGAGCCTTTGATCTGAGCCAAGTTGTGACTCATTTGATCGTTATATTTTGGCCCACTACACTATGGTTATTGAAACAGCCAATAGGAACACTTCTGGGGGCTGTAGGAAACTCAGAGGCCATGAGCTTTCTCAGCCCAATAAAGTTGGTTTGGGGACTCATCATGCGCCAGCTCTTGGATCTTGCTCTACCTCTTTTGTGCCAGCAACTGCTGCTTCCATTTCTAATTTTGGTGAACGGCTTGCTTCTTTTAGAATGCCATGGGGAGGATGTCACCTCTGTTAATTGCGTTAGGCCTAATCTTCTTCAAGTTTCTGATTATAATAGTAACCATATGGCCTCTGTTGATAGTGAGGATATTATTAGGAGGGATAAGACTATTATGTATGAGCTTAAAGACATCACTGTTGTTGGTAAGGAATTGAATGTTCATTTGTTGAAACAGAGGAGCCGAAATAGCGGAATGGGAAATGTTCTTGATGACTTGGAGGAAGGTGATTTTTTAGACAATGTTGATGAGCTCGAGGAAGGTGCCTCTCTTCAAGGGCGGACCTACATAGAGGCAAGGACATGTACATATATCTTCTTCTTATAAAAGCCTGAAGATTTATCTACTTTTCATTTCTTAAAGGGATTAATCTACCGTCCGCCCAATGGAATATGAATTCTTACATGAATTCTGTAAGAATTCAAACACTGAAAACTCTTCCATGTAAGAATTATGATTGTTTCGTGTTTTACCGTCTACCCAGTGAGCGGATAATAGAAAGATCCTTCCTAAAGTACCCCTGTAAAATGTGGGTAATAACAGTACGAGGCCTTGGCCAGTTTCCTCCCGCCATACAACACAATGATCCGGATCCGGGATATGCTTTACCAAACAGCTACACCGTTTGACGTTTGGCGTTTGAAACTCACGTTCATTTATCCCACTCACTTCTCTCTCTCTCTCTCTCACAGCGCCAAGTTGTGTTCTCTGTGTCTCTCACTCTACTCTGAAACCCACACGACCCCCAACAACGCCTCCTTCAACTCCGATTCCGATTGTAATAAGCGAACGAGAGAAGCAACTCAAGCAAGGGAGGATGGTGATTGTCGTCAATCTTCAAGGAGATCTCAAAGAGGTAGCTTGTTTGTTTTCCTCTTCATCTTTCGGAATTGCAATTACACTTGCACATGCAAACCAACTCATCTTGGAATTAATTAGTTGTTTAATTGGTTGAGTAGAATTTGTGGGGTAACTTTGCATAAAAAGTCATTTCTTGGGATAAATCATACTATTAATATTGATTTCATGTTATCTGTGTTTCATGCAAATCTCTAACCACTAGCAATGGTTGTCTTGCTCTTACGATTTTCGTAGAAATGCCGTATTGAATCTGAACTCCAACCAGTCAACATGATTCCCACATTCTCGTTCCCAAATGTGTAGCCATCTATATCATGACATCGAACATATCACTCAGAAATGGCTAAATTAAGTTGAAAGCAATCCTACCCTGACACAAATTTATGCAATAGGTTGTGTTTGAAATTGGCCTTAACATGTATGTAGTTCATAAATGTAAGCACCTTTGCCCAAAGATGTGGTTGAGAATGGCTTGTAAACTCATCTTGTCCGAAACAATGTTTCAGATTAATAGTACTGCTGCTCACCAATTGTTCGATGGAATTACTCAGCAGTTGTTGGTGTTGGATATAAGGGCTTCCTTTTCCCTTAGCAATCAATGAACAACGTGAGGTCTTCAATTAAGTATTTCCAAGAGACTTTGCTCGATCATTGGGAAGATATGGATGGACCGATGGCCTGAGCTCCTGTTTTGGCAAAACTTGTACGTGGGAGACGGAAGTCTCTTCAAGTAAACTGGCCCTTGTGAAACCTTGTTGTGAATGTTCATTTGGGAGAAAAAATACATGTTTCTTGTGAAAAAAAAAAAAATTGTTAAATACACAACTGATAAGCTAAGTTGTATCCTTTTGAGCTTGGGAACTTTGGCTAATCAATCAACACTCCGAAGAACCTACATCATATCCCTCGAGATTTGCAGGAATTACTTCATGCTTCCACCAACCTTTTCAAATTCAAATCTACCATTTTAGACCTCAGAAGCTCATGCCTCTTAAGCTTTAAATCTTAGCATCTACCATGTTACACCTTTGTAGCTCTACTGCAGGATCCCCACATAATAGGTAAGAAGCAAGCCTTTCTTCCTCTTGATAGCTGGTGAGTGGGTTTTGAGTTCGTGTGGAGTAACCCCGACTCCACACAAAATTATCAAGTAAAGGAAGCTGCATAAGTGGAGAAAAAAAAAGTGGAGTCGTGGTTACACCACACCAACCCAAACTTCAAAACTTGTAACTAAAAGCATTAAATTTGTATTCACATTGCGCCACGGGAAAAGAAACCCCTTAAATATAACACCCAAAAATGTTGAGTAATTCCATTGCATAGTTGGTGGGCATTACCAATTGAGGTTTTGTTTTTAGGGATATCAGTCTGATGTATTTACATCCATTTTAAAGCTTAGATGGATATTACGAATGTTAACATCTTCATCTGCTTTCAAGGGAGGAAATTTTAGATGCACTGAGAGCCCGAGACATCTGTTGGGGTGAAGACACGACTATGTGCAAATACACAGAACATTTTGAAAATCTCTCTCTCTCTCTCTCTCTCTCTCTCTCTCTCTCTCTCTCTCTCTCTCTCTCTCTCTCTCTTCGAAACTCTCTCTTGGTTATCCATCCATTTACATCGGCGCTTTCAATGAGACATGTAAAGTTGGAAGGGATTTCATATACTCTTACTACATCTACATCTCAATAGAATGCCCTAGATTACTAATCGATCAGAGATGCGAACTACCCCAAAATTTCAACCTCGAACCGTATAAAGCTCAGAAATCCAGCGATGGTCGGCGGCTCCGACTACAATTAACAAAAGGTCTGAGGATCAAATCCTGTAGGCATTTGGCATTTTGTCTCTTTTGTTCTCTTCTTTGACTGTAGGCATTTGGTTGATTCAAATCCCTTCAAACTGAAAATAAGAAGGTTGAGGATCAAGATCGCAGGGACGACTACCTCTCGAGTCAATTTGCGGCACAAGATTATCACCCATTATGATTTTTATTGAAACACTAACCCTTTCTTGCCTTATATAACTGGCTTTGTATAAATGATTTCATGTTGGACCATCATTCATCAATGTTATTCTAATATATTATAGGAGGGATTACATTACACTTGCTAGTTGCTACTATCTCTCTCTCTCTCTCTTGATCTAAAGTTAAACTTGTTATCTGATTTAATTGACACGTATTTGTTGATAATGATATTAAACTTGCTACTCTCTCTCTCTCTCTCTCTCTCTCTCTCTCTCGATCTAAAGTTAAACTCGTTATCTGATTTAACACGTATTTGCTAATAATGATATTATTGCATGGCATTCTCCTAAAAAACAACAGCCTGTATCATTCTAGAGGTCAAACTGATTTATTGCATAAACACACTACTCTGCGAGTCTTACAAGATGACTCGTTAAGATTATTGCAATGAGGTGTTAGTAGAGCCCGTCTAAGAGGCTTCCATAAACAACCCCAAGAGGGGGCCGTTAATAAGTTTTTCTCATTAGCAAAGCAAATATATTTTACAAAGTCAACAGGAAAATATTTTCCTCAAAAAAATATTTTTTATCAAAACAAATGGAGCCTAATATCTCTAATGTCGTAAAGGGAGAGTAGTAGGTTTTTAATTTTTTTTAAAGAGAGTCGTAATGTGAATATTTCAAGACTGTTGATCGAGAAATTAAGAGATATTGCCACGTGGTTAGAGGCATCTCATGCATTACACATTGATGTGAGGCATATCCGGACCGTCCAAAATATGATCGGACGGTCGTGTGTGCACATTTCCAAGGACATCCCAGATTTTCGTGCAGTCCACAAACAAAGAAAAAACTGTAGAAGTAGCATACTTTTAAACCTGGTGGGTAAAAAAAAAAAAAATTCCAATGAGGGCACGTGCCTCCACGACACAAGATGGATCCGCCATTGAGTGACCTGATGGGTCCGAACTGACTTCGTAATAGCTCGTGAATAAGAGGTCAGCTCAGGCCCCAAATCAGCTCGGAAGCTGAAATGACCGAGCTGTTTATAAGGGCGAAATAAGTTTCCTCGACTAAACTCAAAAGAACCAAGAAGATTATGATATCCACGATATTGCAATGATCAGATAACCCCAAGGGAGTCGGAAAGTTATCCAATCTTCATAAGAAGTCTGAATCTGGTCCCCATGAAGAATTAGAGGCCTAGCATACTACGGCATAACAGGATAAACATTATCCTTAGGGGATTAAGACTCCATGTGGTAAAAGGACTCTGCTATTCCGAATGCTTATAAAAACTAATCATGCAATCTGAAGGAGGTATGTTATTCCAAACATTCGTTAATTTTTGTTAGTTCCCAATTCATGGATGAGAAAGCTTGATCCCTTTGATGTTCTTTTTTGCGTTTCGGGACTCCTATTACCTTGATTCTTCCCAAAATTCAACAAATCTACAGAGAGGACTGAGGAGTGGACCCCTTTAATTGGGATATTTTGGTTGAAGTCCAAAAGAATTCACTGTCCCTTTGTTGACTGATTATGTGATTCTTTATGATTGCCGTGTCTACTTTTGCAGTTCCGATCCAATTTGTGCACACTTCGACTCGTTTAGAGGCCCTGAAGTTAACAAGCGGATAAACTCTTCAGCTTTGGAATTTTGGCCTAATTCGTAATTCGAACATGCAATCTCATGGAAGGAAAACATTATATTTGCACCCCAAAAAAAAAAACATTATTGTTTTCTCATGTCCCTTTGACCAAACCCAGTGAGATTTACAACGTGAAACATGATGGATGATTGCCATTTCCCTTTTCTTGTTGGTACCGTGTCACTTTTCTCACATGTTGTGTTAACAGTGTTATGCGTCTTTATCCCGTGGGGTTTGGTGTTTTGCGTCTTTACTAACTTTATTAGCTAGCTAGAAGTAACCACTAGTGGGGCAAAACGAAGCACAATTACAACTCACACACAAAACAAAAAAAAGAAGTGTCGCAAGAGTTCGGAAAAATACTGGACAATTGGGAAACTTCGCTACACTAACCTGGATTAATAGAGTTCTCCCAAATATTCTTTAGTAGAAAGATGATTGTAAAAATACCAAAAAAAGTTAGGGAAAATGGGATCCGAGGGGTGTTGTGCACACCTCGGCCGTCCGATTGTATTTTGGACTGTCCGGATGCATTCGACAATTTTAATTTAATTTTGATTTAATTTGTGAGCTTGTGTTTGGGTAGCAAGTTCTTCAAATTTTGGAGGCACATGTTTTGCACATGCCCTTGTCATTTGTTAGCTTCCATTTGGTAACTTGATAATCAGTTTTCGGAAAAAGAAAGAAAGTTTCAATGTGAAAAGGGTGAAAGCTCTAAGTCCAGCCTTCTTTTGGTCTGTTATTCAGATTGTGCGTGAACTTTGGGATTGGTTTGTCTCTGTTTTTGGGTCTCCATTTGCAGCAGTTTGTCGGGTTTTTTTCACTAAAGTTTGCTGAGGTCTTTCCTTTTGCTTGTTGTAACTTTATTGAGGGTGATTTGTAGAATCTTTTTAACTCATTTGTAAAACTTTAGTGATAGTGTAATCGGACTTCAGTCCCGTGGTGTACCTTAAATTTTGGGACAACCACGAAAAAATCGCTTATGTCTCGCTTACTAGTTGCTTGCGCATTTGAGATATTATTCGCTGTGCATTTTATTCTTCCTCTGTGATTTATTTTTTTTGGGTGCAATGGAAACAGTCCTCCGTGATTTATACTTGTTCCATGCTATTTTTCCCCGACAGTTTGTAGGGAGGCCTCTTTGGATGTTTTGTTGTCAATAAAACTATGCGTACAATATTTTAGTGTACACCAAATGTTCACCGCTTCCGTGGAACCCATTACGTGGTTTCACACAAATGATCGGATCCACTTAATATTTTTAAAGCACTTTTTTAAGGACAACTTTAAAAAATTTAGCTCATTTTAACATCAGTAAGGACTTGAACGATGCTTCGCCCAAATTTTTTTTTTTTTGCCAAGAGAGAAGATGATTTTATTGCTAAATAGGAGAGGGGGCTAATGCCCTAACATCTTCGAGGGCCAAGGATGACAACCATTGGGGAAAAGTGCCCCTCCAGTCTATCGTCTCAGGGCCCTGTAGGGATAATCTAGCCAAACTATGGGCTACCCTATTACAAAAGCGATTGACGTAAGAAAAATGACAATAGGACAAATTCGAGGCAAGCTGCATGCAATCAAGAACTATGGCCTCACAATCCACGTAGGAGCGAGACTGATTAAGCGCGTTAACAACTTGAAGCGCATCTCCTTCGACAATAATCCGGTTCCAATTCCTGTCCAAAGCTGTAGTGACCGCAACGCGGAATCCCATGGCTTCAATTAGGCGTGGAGAAAATGAGCCTGTGAATCTGGTCATGCGAGTTTCCACAATCCTTCCAAGAGAGTCCCGAGCAATTAAACCCACACTACCAAAACCATTATGAGGGTCCAAAGCACCGTCAATATTAATTTTTAAGCAGTCATGAGGAGGGGGCTGCCATACCGGAGGAGGGGAGGGTGGAATTAGGCAAATAATAGGTCAAGGCCTTATTGATGTTAAAATGAGCTTATTTTTCTATTTTATTTTTTTACAGTGGTCCTTGAAAAAGTGTTTTAAGAATATTGAGCGCCTCTGATCAGTTATGCGGGACCCGAAGGCTTTGTTTGGTTTGGGTTTTGAGGGAGTGTTTTGGAGGTAATGAGTAGAGAGAGATAGAAAAAAAAATTATTGGGGACCATGCAGGGTGGGTCTTGAGACCCAAACCGAACAAAGTGAAAATCAGTTTCAAGGAAGCGGTGAACATTTGGTGTACACTAAAGTGTTGTACCCGCAACATGACTCGTTTTCCTTTTGCACGACGAAAAAGAATTTCATTACTCCAACGTTAACAGGATACAATGGATGAAAATGGGGTAGAAAAAGCATCACCAACGGGAGGGAAACATGCCAACTAAATTGGCACCTAACTCTCCTGATAATCATTTGCAAGAGGCCCCAAAATAAAGGCATGGTTGGCAAGCAGCCAATCCACCAGCCATTCCAAACAACAACTTGGAAACATAACAAAATTGTAAGGTTATGTTAGGGATTTGATTTTGATGATGATGTTTTTGAATGAATTTCAATTTCATTGACAAACATATTTATGCGAGATTGATTATTTTTTGAGATAAAATGGATACTGTGTATTTGTTTTTATTGGGCTAATTTAGTTTACAAGGTACAGGTACATGGGTCAAATTTAACGTTTAGACCCAAGATTTTCTAACCCCAAAAGTCCGGTATGTGATTCTTTCTTAATGGTCATCCATTTTTCTAAGTGGTTCTTCAATCTTTAAAGTGGTCATCCACTTGCTGTTCTAATTCTGCCACGAAGAATTGATTTGGGCTATAGACAGATTGGGGTCTTATTTGGGCCATGTGGTATTTGATTAAGGGCTTTTTAACAGCCGCTCCACTTTTTAGAGGAAATGCACAACGCACTCCATTTTTTCCAATTTTGTGTTGTAAAAAATCAAATAATCAATACGAAGGAATAAAATCACAGCCCACTGGACGAAGCCCGCATAGGTGCTCCGGATGCAGGGGTGGAAGACCGCCGGGATGACCAACCGGCGGTCCTGATGGTTCACGGAAACAGGCAGCTTGCTTTCTAGTCATGCTCTGTTTCTACTCTTTCTCTAGGTTTAATCATGGGACCAAGCTTCTTACTAAAATCTTTCGTGCTCTAAAAATTTAGAATTCTATTCCACACTTGCAGTTATTATTTTCCTAACTCAATTTGAAATTTGCAGACCCAATTTGATTTACCAATATTCATAGAGATAAGGCTCTGAAAAAAGGGAGATATTCAATTAATGCAAACTATGGCGAAAGGGATTACATTTTCAAATATATGCTTTGTGATATAAAAGTTTGTGTGTGTGTGCATTTTGACTTTATTTACAGGAAGCCGTATCAGATATGGCAAAGAAATCAATTAGTTGTTCGTTGGGTCGCAAAAGGAAACATTGCAATCAACGTGATGAACGTTGGAGTTGAAGCGGCTGAAAAGAGAGGACTTCTGGAATCATCATTTATCTATTTAAAGAGAAGTTATCCCGAGAAGATTTTTACCAATTCTCATCAAGGGGAATTAATTTTATCATACATTCAAAATACAAGTTTGACATATTCACCGTAGATAGGCCCGGCCCTGTGTTTCGCGAGGCCCAAACCCTATCCTCAATTTGAGGCCCTTCATATATATATATATATATATAATTTTTTTTATATATAATTTTTTTTTAATATATAAAAAAAAATTTCTACGAGAAGGGGCCCCAAAATTGGCCCATTTTCGTTGGGCCCCAGGCATGGGCCTACCCAGCCTCCCCACAGGGCCGGGCCTGACCGTAGAGTTTCTTCTTCAGACTTGAGAGAGAGTTTTCACCGTAGATTTTATATACTCTCGAGAATCGCACAACTTATAAACCCACCTTGGGAGAGAAAGGGAGAACCCAATTCAATCCACTGTGTTGTCTGTTAGGAATTTGTTCGCTGAAATAATCTGGGTTATATATATTGTTGGAAGCTTGTAACTGGTCTGCGTGTACCAGTGTGGAGAGTGTGTCAACTGGCTAGTCTGTGTGTATCAGTGAGTTGATCTTTGGTGTTTTGACACTCGAGATTCTAATGGGATCGCATCCAGGGGAACTCATTTCAAACCTCTACTCATCGGTTGACAACAAACGCTCACAATTAGCAGAAGTCTTGGATCATCGTCTCTCACTTCCAACAAGTCAAAAGCCAAAAGATGAAATGGATTCCATTTTGAATCTAGAAATATGGCACCTGCCGATCCAAATTCTAGACCTATATTGAATTACCTATATCCACTTAAAAGGCTAAGTTTTACATTTTGGGACTCTTATTACCTCGATTCTTCACAAAATTCAACAAATCTACAGAGAGGACTGGACCCCTTCAATTGGAATCTTTTGGTTGCATGAAGTCCAAAAGCCCTTTGGAATTCACAGTCCCTCCGTTGATTCTTTATGATTGCCGCATCTATTTTTGAAGTTGAAGCGTGAAACATGGTTTTAGTCATTTTCATTTTTTTAGTAACTAATGTCCAGACTAGATTGTGTGTATTTAGACTAATTTAGAGGCCATGAAGTTAGCAAGTGGGCACAATCTCCAGTAGTCTCAAGCTTTGGAATTTTGGCCTTTGTATAATTAGTATTTCGAACATGCAACCTCATGGAAAGAAAACATTATTGCTTTCTCATGCCCATTTGGCCAAACCCCGTTGGGTTTCTTGCGTGAAACATGATGGATGATTGCCATCTCCCTTTTCTTGGTGGTACCATGTCACTTTTCTCACATGTGTTTTGCGTCGTTACCAACTTTATTAGGGGTTTGGTGGGGATGATTTGTGTTAAACTTGCTCTATCATCTTCTCAGGTTAATAAAAAAAAATTGTCCCGTCCACATCCCCTGGCTCCAGCACTAGGTCACGTAATCTTTTAAGATTCTTCGCTTTTAATCGTATGCTCTACACTTCTGATCTCAATCCCCGTTCTTGCTCTCGCTTTCTCTAAACGCTTACTATGTGACCTCTGGGTTTGGTACTCTACTGGTAACCAAAATGTCACTTCTGGTCCTTATTATTTGAATTTGGCTTCAATAAACATTTAACTTGAACATGCCCTATCAACAACTTGGCAAGGGAATTTTCCGAACTTGGTTTGTATTGGGTCCCTCCTTGTTCTAATTTTGTGGTGCCCAATAATTTTTGTATTACCCCAATTTGTTTTGGCCTAAAAAGAATTAATTTGTGAGCTTGTGTTTGGGTAGCAAGTTCTTCAAATTTTGGAGGCACATGTTTTGCACATGCCCTTGTCATTTGTTTGCTCCCTTTGGAAGCCAAAGGAAGACTAGAAGTCCATTTTGTAATCTGATAATCAGTTTTCTGAAAAAGAAAGAAAGTGGTGCTCCTTTGAGTGGTGTTTCAATGTGAAAAGGGTGAAGGTCTAAGTCCAACCTTCTTTTGGTCTATTATTCAACAGCTTGTGCGTGAACTTTGGGGTTGATTTGACTCTGTTTTTGGGTCTCCATTTGTGCGTGAACTCTGGGGTTGATTTGAACATGTTTTTGACTTTGGGGTTGATTTGACTCTGTTTTTGGGTCTGCACCCCAACACTTATCGATGGTAATACAGTTGCAAAAAGTGTATTACTCTCGCTAAAACCTATTTGCGATGGGGTTGCGACGGGGGAAGGTGGTGGCAACAAGTGGGGTGGCAAAAGCTTTTTGCGACGGGTCAACCCGTCGCAAATAGCCAAACCGTATTTGCGATGGGAAAATGAAGCATTTGCCACAAGCACTTACCGTCGCAAAAAAATACCAAATTTTATTAGCCACAGCATGTTCCCGTTGCAAATAATAGAAAAATTCCCAAAAAAAAAAAATTCTGCTTCTGAAACCTTTTGAACCAAACTTTTTAATTTGATACCAACAAAATTGTCATTACAAAGAATACAAAATAATAAGTCTTCCCTTTTCATAGGCAATTTCACTCAAAATAAGATTAAGTCAAGGGGAAAAAAAGATGAACAAGTGATACAAACTAAATGAGCCCCAAAAATGAAGAGTGTGCCTTCACCGAACACTTATTTTTCTCGAGCATCTACACATACAGAAGCAACATTAGTTGAAAACTAGAGAATAATATGAAAGTATCAAAGAATGAAACTATGAGATTGGTATTACTTAATCGTTAAAAATGTATAAACAATAGGTACCATGCTCCGACACCATTAAATAGTCCTAGTTATAGGCCAAGCTCATCTAGTGAATTACAAGTTGAATCATTCAGTGAAGTACCAAAGTTTTTGTTGACCAACATAAGAGCGATAAGAGAACAATGCTGAATTTATAAACAGTATACCGTGATCACTTCCCAAAGCCAATTGTCCTATTGCGCATGAGTAACCCTGTCAAAAGAGCTGAGAAATGATACGTACAATCCACAAATCATATGAAACGATCTCTAGGACTTTGTTCGCTTTGGGTTTTTTAGATCCACCCCCTCTTTCAGCACGGTGATCTTTAATAAGTTTTTTCTCTAATTAATACCCTAATATTTTCTCTATCAATCTCTCTTCACTCATTACCCTCAAAACCTAAACCAAATAAATGCTTAAGATCCCTGCAATTTCTTTAACTATGGACAATATGAATAATATCACTTTCATAAACACAATTTCCAGAATCTCATAAAATGGTACGGCCGGTGAGTGCATCTTCATTTATCTTTTTAAATTTTTTTTTTTAAAATCAAAGGTGTGTTGTATGAACAAAACTCTTAAAACTTTGACCCAAAATTGAGTGCTAATAAGTATAAAACCGACAAGGCCTGTTCAACTCGGCTAAATGGTCTGGTCGGCCTATTATCTCCAAAATGTCATGGATGACTATAAATCTCTGGTTCCATATCCTAAACAATATATATAGGTAAATTAGGACTCTCCTACACTACCTAAGCTTCCACGAGGATAAGCATAACAGTCCAACCTTTATTAGGGCTCCCCCTCTTACATTGCTCCAGGTAACTTTAATTAGTTCGGTGGAAAATTTCAAAAATAGAGCTCCTTTAATGTGCATCTTTAATTACTGTACTTATTTTGCGGTGAAACCCATACAGTTTGACAATGAAAGAAAAACCTTTAGATTTCAGATTACCTTGATTCTTCATTAAATTCAACAAATCTACAGAGAGCCCTTTGGAATTCAGAGTCCCTTTGTCGGGTGATTATATTATTTTTTATGGTTGCCGTGTCTATTTTTGCAATTCCAGTGTCAATCATGGTTTTAAGGTATTTTCATTTTTTTTGTAACTGATATCCAGGTCATCTTGTGCGCACTTCGACTAGTTTAGAGGTGCTGAAGTTAACAAGCAGGCAAACTCTGCAGTGGTTCCAAGCTTTTGAATTTGGCCTTCGTATAATTCGAACATGTAACTTCATAGAAGAAAAACATTATTGCTTTCTCATGTCCATTTGGCCAAACCCCGTGGGATTTCCAGTGAAACATGATCGATGACTGTCATCTCCCTTTTCTTGGTGGTACTGTGTCACTTTTCTCACGTGTTGTGTTTTTCGTCTTTACCAACTTTATTAGGGGATTGGTGGGGGATGATTTGTGTTAAACTTGTTGTATTATCTTCTCAGGTCAATAAAAAAAAAATTTGTCCCGTCCATATCCCTGGACACCAGCCCTAGGTCACTTAATCTTTTAGTAAGATGCTTCGCTTCTCTCTTAATCGCTCGCTCTACACTTCCAATCTCAATCCCCGTTCTTGCTTTCGCTTTCTCTAAAGTATGCCCATTATGTAACCTTTGGGTTTGGTACTCTACTATTAACCGGAATGTCACTTCTAGTCCTTTTTATTTGAATTTGGCTTCTACAAACAATTAACTTGAACATGCCCTACAACTTGGCAAGAGAATTTTCTGAACTAGGTTTGTAGGGAGGCCTTTTTGGATGTTTCCCATTTGAAGTGATCAATAATAATGTTATTGATTGGCAGAAAAATTAAACGAAGTAAATAAATTGAAAGGTGGGATTTTACCGTTTTACCCTGTGTCATTGGGTTAGATGCCTAAAATTTCTATTAAACAGTCTTTAGGAATTTGTTTGCGTTTTTTTTTTTTCCAGATCCATCCCATCGTTCATCACGGTGATCTTTAATAAGTTTTTCCCCTAACTATTACTCTAATTTCTCTATCAATCTCTTTGCACTCATTACCCGAAAAACATTCCTCAAAAGCTAAACCAAATAAATGCTTAAGACCACTGGTATGAACAATATCATTTCAAAAACACAATTTCCAGATTCGTCGCCTACAATACCTAAGCCTCCACTGGGATAAACAAAATAGTCCAACACTTATTGTTGAGGACTCCGGTCACTGGACTCTACAAGTGCCATCCTTATCAACTCCCGACAATCCTGCATCATAGTCCTAGCATGACTCTACCTCCTACATCGCATATATATACAATCCTCGCACAGCAGGGATAGGTATCGAACTCTTGCACTTCATTTGCTTGAACTTGATTCTACTATCCTCCACAAATATACTGACTTAGGCATCGGAGGAGTGTTGGACCACACCGGTGTCAACTTCTTCTCTGCAGGTGTCGAAGGCTGAGCACACTGGAAAACGATTCATCAAGCGCGATTAGAGGTTTGTTAGGTAAAGAAAGAAAAAATGAATAAATTTAACATTCTAACTTCTATGTGTTATGAAACTGACGCTATATAACGCAACCTTTTTTCTTTTCTTTAGTTAAAAAAAAAAAACAAAGAAGGTTTACACAAACTAAATAAGGCACCGGGACTGCGTGAAACTCTACGGCCTCTGTTACCACGAAAAAGCACACTTTTTTGGTTTGCGAGTACATGGGAAGAGGAATCTTGGCGAATGTTTTGAAGAGAGAGAAGGATGCCAAGGAGTTTGATTGAAATGAGAGAGTGAATGTAGTTAAAGGTGTGACTATGCTTTATCTTACTTGCATCATAACTGGGTGCCTCCCTTAATTCATAGAGATATATTGAGTGAATGTAGTTAAAGGTGTGGCTTTATCTCACTTTTTTGGTTTGCGACAACGTGGCTATGCCGGCATTGTTCCGATGATCGGAGACGTTCACAATGTAGAGCTTGTCGAATACTACAAGTGTGCCCAAAAATCGCCTTGATCGGATACCGATTAGTGCATTGGAATTGGTAAATACCTTGAAAAGAAATGGAACACAAATGGACACAAACACTGGATCAAAACTACTGAACCCTTTTTTTTTCAAGTTATTTGTGTTCCTATGAGGCACTTAATGATATCCGTTTTAGTTGATGTTTGGTACACTAGTAGTACTTGACGAGTTCTACGCGGTGAACGCCTCCGATCGCCGGAAATATGTCGGCATTTAGCGCCGTGGGCTGCACAGCACCCACTGGTTCCAGATATATCGAGCAAGAATGTATTGTTGCGGGTACATACGGATATATTGCTCCACGTACTTTAATTAGTAGTTCTTTGGAAAATTTCAAAAATAGATCGAGTTCGTTTCATGTGCATCTTTACTGTCCTTATTTTGCGGTGAAGGCAATACAAATTGCAAGTATATCGGTATGATTCGATATTGAATGAACGCCTTTCGGTTTCACATTACGCGTTACATTCCTTAGGGTATGGAAAATTTTCGATTAAAGATACTTGGAACTTCATCGCATTTTCAACTGCACGCGACAACAAAACCACATTTTCAAACAAGTTTAAAGTCATTTGTTCTTTTTCAAAGGCAACCGCTGCAAATTACGTACCATTGTTTATTTTGCTGCTTAGTCCTATGTACGAGTGAGATCTAACATTTGACATTGTTGGTGTGTTTTTTCCTTGACACGGCCAGAATTATCGTACACAATGGCAGTGACAAAAAAATGCGACGTGTACAGCTTTGGTGTTTTGACACTCGAGATTTTGATGGGATTGCATCTGGGGGAAATCATTTCAAACCTCCACTCATCCGCCGACAATGAACGCGTACAATTAGCAGAAGTCTTGGATCCTCGTCTCTCACTTCCAACAAGTCAAAAGCTAAAAGATGAATTGGATTACATTTTTAATCTAGCAATATGGTGCTTATGTGCTGATCCAAATTCTAGACCTACCATGTAGGAGGTTTCTCAGGTGCTTGAGAATTGAGATGAAAGCTGCAGCTGCCAGAGAGTCTCCAGAGTTAGTTGAGGAGTCGGTTTTTAAGTTTGTTAATTCTGTTAGAGAGGGAATTGAGCTAGATCAGGGATGAAGCCAGGATTCAAATTTGGAGGTGGTACCCAAAAAGAACAGTATAGTCTTTCCATCTCAAGATGAATGTTTGATTAGTAAACCGAAAACTTAAAATTGGTGGGAGGTTATAAAGCAAGATAATAATTTTTTGGTGAGAAGTTAGGATCAGGGGTGGCACAGGCCACCCCGTCCCTCTTAAAATTTTGTGGATTCCATTTGTTATGAAATTTTGTGGTCGTGTGTTATGAATTCATGAGGTCTAATTTCTGTATAAGCATCAAATAACCTAGCAACATTTCCTTTTAGTGCACGGGACATGATCTACTTTGATAACTCTGCATTCGGAGCAACAAATCGACTCATTTGGACGGATATCCATTGCAACCCTTACAAGTTAGGGGGTCCAATTACAATTGGAGCACTTTGTTGACTTTCGGGTTATCCATGTAAATTGAGAAGGAATTTACCGATTACTGGAAAACAATACCCACGTAGGGTAAGGGTGAGAAAAGTTCCACGAAGGTAACACAAATCTGCATAAAAGGAAATAACCTAGAACAAAACAGAATTAAAAAAAAAAACAGGAAATGAACTGCGAATCTGAAACTTCACCGGATACACGACACCGGCAAGCTCCGAAATTCAGATCTCCAAACTCTGAACTCTGAAACTGAAGTCCATATAAGGAGGCTCTTATTCTGCAAGAATTTCACTTGGATGAATTTTATTTCATGGATGATCAGCAGAGCCTGGGCTCGAAGGCGGAACTGAACAAGACAAATGGCATTTCTTTAGCAAACCAAAAAAGAAAAAAAGAAAAAAAAAACTATTTAGCGTTGGATAGATAAAATTAGTGTTCTGATTCATCTTCGATAGAGGAATCACAATAGTTATTTTGAATGTAAAAATAAAATAAACACTGAAGAAAAAGAAGAAAACAAATCAACTTTCACATTTTGTGGCTTTTTCTTATTAATCTTCTGCGGTCTTTTTTAAAATAGTCGTTATTATTCCGGCTTCTTTCGGTCGAGATAAACTGGAAAATGAATAGAAATTCATAATATTTGCATACAAATTTATAGCACTTGAATGAATAGAAATTCACAATATCAAAACAAAAACAAGCATATAAGTTCTGAATTCAATGTCGATGTTATGAATTTACATGACAATCTTATGAAGTTTTACAATTTAAGAGTTACATACCTACGTACTCAATATATCGTGTGTATTGTAGCATTTTCTTTAGTTCCTTTAGTCAGGATAAAGGTTAAAATTTCATAATTAAGTAATATAAAAAGGGACCTTAATTTTTTGGACATTCCAAATTCCAGTTAATAGAAAGAAAGGAAAAAAAAAAAACATACAATTGTGGCAAACTTACCTGGACCCCTCTGAAGCAGTTTCCTAGCAGCAACCTCAAAAGCCAAAAGAAGGGTTAAGATCACAAGCACTTTCCAAAATACAAAAAGCATTTTTAAAGCCATTTCTCTTAGCATAAGGGACTTAAGGCATGCATATAATAAGGGTTCATGACCTTTTATAGCCCAAATTAGCTAAGTAGTACTAAGAAGACTTCAAAGACTTTGATATCTTGGCCGGTCTTGTTCCACAAGAAGACTTGGACTTTTTCAGGCTGGGCCGTACTGCAAGTGGTAAAAAAGAATGGTACAACAAGAGGTAAACAAATGATGAAGAAAATTTAAAGTAAAGGGTTAGGCCTTTATGTGTGTTTATTTGAATTTTTTTCATGTTTTTTAGTTTTACATCAACTTTTTGTGTATTATTGGTTCGTCTCGGTGAGAAAAATAAAAAAAGTAAAAAATTATGATCGAATCATAATTTTTTTTAATAAAGACAAAAATAAGCTAAAAAGTCCACTTTTACACTTTTTTCGTTCTTATTCAAAAAATTGAGAGTTCTAGTCATAATCTTTTATCTTTTTGGATTCCTCTTGCCGAGACGAACCAATAATACTCAAAAAATCGATGCAAAACTAACAAACGCAAAAAAAAAAAACAAATAAAGACGCACTACAACAAAAAACACAATTGGTGACAAGACACCATTTTGTCACCGAAAGTATACCTAAGGTGACAAACCAAGCCAGATTGTCGTTGAAGGTTAATTAGCAATGGCGACATGTAACCGTGTCACAGAAACTTACTTTTCGGCGACAAGTTTTTGTTGCTGTCACCGAAAGTATACCTTCGGCGATAAGCCATTTTTGCTATCTCCAGAAGTTAGGAATTTAGGAGAAATTTTTGGGTGCCGAGTGGGTATTGCCCACGTGGTACCCACTCGGCAATCCAAGCCGTCCATAACACGATTCAACGGTCCGGATTTTAGAGAGAGAAAAAGAAGTGAGAGAGTGTTTGGGTGAGAGGAGAGAGAGGGAATCAATCTGGGCGGTCCAAAACACATTTGGACGGCTCGGATTGCGCTTGGGTACCAAGTGGCAATACCCACTCGGCACTCAATTTTTTTTTGGAATTTAGGCACCAAAACAACAATTTCTTGGTACACTAACAAAATGAGTGATCTGTTCCAATAGAATGTGCATATAACATGGTACTCATGTAAAAAAATTCTAAGTGCATAATTGCACGACCAAAATATTTAGTCAAAATTTTAAAAAAAAAGAATTTTCTTGCAGTGCCCTGAAATTATTTTTCCTACTATTATATAGAATAAAATTCCTTATGAATTATATAGGCTTGTTCCTGCAAATAAAGAATTTTGAAAAAAAATTCGTCCATGCGTAGTGAAATTTTTGGTCCATCCCTTGTCCCCATACAAATTCCCATGGGTGGCTCATAGGCATGACTCCTACCACATAAGTTAAATTTAACGCCATTTCTCTTAGCATAAGGGACTTAAGGCATGCATATAATTAGGGTTCATGACCTTTTATAGCCCAAGAAGACTTCAAAGACTTTGATATCTTGGCCGGTCTTGGTCCACAAGAAGACTTGGACTTTTAAGGCATGGGCCGTACTGCAAGTGGTAAAAAAGAATGGTACAACAAGAGGTAAAAAAATGATGAAGAAAATTCAAAGTAAAGGGTTAGGCCTTTAACCGTGATTGTAGCAAGTGCATGGTTTCTCTGAAATGGATGTTGATTTGGTTTATGAGTGGAGAAAGTCTTAAGCTTGTTCGATATATGGTTCTTTTTTTTTTTAGTAGCGGCAGGAACCGGTAGCAATGTACTACTCCCTCCGTTCCAAAATAAGTGTCCCTTACTCTCTCTCTTACCGTTTTTCAAATTAAAAAATTAAGTACTTCCGTGTATCGTGTTTCAAATTTTTTTGCACCGAATTAAAGTACTCAATGAGTACTTTAATTCGGTTCGAAAAAATTTGAAAATGATAAACGGAAGTACTAAATTTTTTGAAAAATGGCACGAATTTTCGTAGTGGACACTTATTTTGGAACGGAGGGAGTAAAAAATTAGTGTGACACTACATATTGAAGAACAACTAATAACCAAAAATCATAGAGTAGCAATGGTGCGATAAAAAAAATATTAAAGTACACAAGATTTCAGGGTTGTTCTCAAGGAGTTTTCATATTTTCAGCCAAAAAAAACTTAAATAGGAACTTTAAACTAGAAGTTGTGGCACAGGTCTTTTGGATATATGATCTTCTGCCTTTTTCTTTGCCAATGGGATGATAAGAAAAGTTTTTTTTTTGGGTGGATCCGATGAAAAAATCTTCGAGCCAACATGGTTACATTTAAGAAATTTGCTGTTAAAATTTCGTAATGATGAATTGCGCAACAAATTAAGCTGAAATATTTTAAAGAAACTTGTGTACGAGTCCACAAGCAAAAAAAAAAAAAAAAACAAGTAATTACCATAATTAATTCTAATTATACCGAAGACAATGGACATGGAGTCAATTGTCGTTGAGAGAGAAAGAAGAGCATGATACAAGTATCAATTGGTCATTCTTTCTCTCTTCTTTTAATTTTTTTGTTATATGTTCGGAGTGACTAAAATATTTTGGTTCGGCATTGTGAAATGTTCTGTTTGGTGGTTTGGTTTTCTTGGTGCACTTTTTATTTCCATCTTTCAAGTGATAAGAAAGGGAAATATAAGGAGATCGAAAAGCCAGGCTTCTTGATTTTCACGTCTCTAAGTAGTTGATTATGAGACTTTGGGGTGTTTCACTAACAAAGAACTGTTTTTTTTCAAAAATTGAGACATGTCATTATCTCACAATGCATCACATAAAAAACTGTGAAAAACCAGTTTATTCAAAAAAACTAGCTTAGTGGAACACAGTGTTGATTATGAGACTTTTTTTTCTTATCCCAACATGCATTTGCTAAGAATTGAACATCCAACCTCCCAATTCTTATCCTAACACTCAACCAATAGGCTACCCAAGTCTTCATGTTACATTTGCCAAAAAGTATGCATATGTATTATCTTTTCATTTATTCCTTTTTATATTACAACAAATATGTAATATATTTTACACAAAATATTTATTGCATTATATCATAATATATTACATAACATTAAATTATAATATTTTAATTTATAAAAATTACACAATCGACGATGTAAATTTGGTCTCCGTAAATTTTTTGGTAGTAGACACTAACAAAAAATTAGTTAATAACATGTTTTCTCTGTGGCAACTAACATTTATTGTCGTCATTATGTCTCTGTCATTTTCTACTTTGCGACTAACCTCATATTTTGGTCGACAAAGGCATTGCATAAGGCGACAAACATTTGTTTCGTTGCCAAAAGTGATGCATAAGACAACAAAATAAAAAAACCTAAAATAAACAATAAAGTATTTACTAGTCCATCACACTTGTAATCAAAGTATGATTAAAATATGCAAACACATTTTATCAAGGTCGGAAAAACTGCGATGAAAAAGTTTTTTTTTATCACGGTTATAACAAAGCGTGATTAAAATAAACACATTTTATCACAATTTGTAATATAGTGTGGTGAAAATAATACATTTTATCACACTTGTAATCGAAGTGTGGTTAAAATATGCGAAACACATTTTATCATAGTTGGAAAAAATGTGATAAAAAAGTTATTTTTTTTTATCACTGTTGTAATACAACGTGATTAAAATATATACATTTTATCATGGTTGTAACAAAGCGTGGTAAAAAGAAACACATTTTATCACACTCATAGGAAAATGTGATTAAATTAGCAATTATAATCGTAGTTTTTTTAGACCTGTGATAATTATGATTAATCACTACAGTTTTATTAGCAAAATGACATTAAAACTCATCTTGCATTTCTTTATCCCGGTTTCATCAAAACTGTAATCTTTTAAATTTTCTTAGTGTGATCTTTACCAATTATTCTAGTAGTGTGTGCCAAAACTCTAATACATAAAATTCTTGTACTTATGTGCAATGTACATATATATATTTATTTTTCAGCAATTGTCAAGAACAAGAAAAGCAAGTCCTTGCCGCGAAAGAAGACGCCCGCAAGTCTTTTTGACGTCCAGTCTTTGTCAGTCAATAGTACATACTCCCTCCGTCCCTAAACTTTTGACCTTTTTGGGATTGCGTGCCATTTTAGATTGCTTATATCTTTCTATTTACAACGTTTTATGTGATTTTGAAAACTTTGTTTAATAGAACTAATTAAAATCTATCAAACGATATCCATATTGCATATTTTTTGACATTTACATTGAAAGATATAGGCATTTGAAAATGGCACACTATCCAAAAAGTGTCAAACTTTAAGGGACAGAGGGGGTATTGAATCCAAGTTTAGAAAGAAGACGCCCGCAATTTTAATATTCTAAGTGGTACCACTTTAAATGGTTTCACACGGTGATTCCAACAACCACCAAATTTATTGAATTTAAAGTGAAATAGTCCTTATGCAGAAAATTAAGGACTGTATTTGGTTAGATAGTTTAGTTTATTTTTGATGATGTCAGCAGGTGTAATGAGTGGAGAGAGATAGAGAGAAAAATGAGAGAAATAATAATATCATCCAAACTAAAAGTAAAACTAAACTGGAAAATGAATAAGGCCCGATAATTAGAATCCAAATTAAGTTGTCAATCTTATTTTTTAATATTCGGGAAAAATTCACCGTTCTAATTTGGTGAAAATACCTCTGAAGGAGCTTTTTTTTCTTTTTGTTTTTGTTTGTTTTTTTCTAGTATACTTAAAATGGGAGTTCAAATAAAGTACCTAGTCGTCACTTCTATCAAAAAGTATTTTCATGTTCCATCACCAGTATTCGAGGGATGCAATCGCATCCAAGTCCGAAGACCATATGTATATTTCTTGGTCTTTTAGTATTATATTTATCTGTTTATACTGGGTCTAAAAGTCCAGTGTTCATAAAATAATTTAGCCTTATCGTTAATGAGAAAATTGGGGTACTACTTTTCCTTGTTCAAAGAATTAATAAAGTTTAATTTTCACTTTTGACTAATGATGCTGCCATAGACCACATGTATTTATGTACCGCTATTTTAAAATATAAAAAATTCAAATTTGCCCAACTTGCTAATCCGCTTAGAACTTATAAGATGGGTCGACAAATTCTAAATCTGTAAATTATAAATGTAAAAAGATCACAGTTAAATGTAAAAACATATGTGCGGGCCCCATAAATATAATTATGAACTCACACATGATAAGGCCCAATCACATGTGAGACGGGGCGGATCCAGAAACCTAATCTACCCTAGGCTAACCTTGGTTTTGAATATCAATAAAATAAATATTGTTACAGTGTCTATTGTGTAATAACTTTAATTTCCTTTTCGTAACCCTTTTACCCAAAGCCCCTTTTTAACTCAGAAGAAAATATCCTCAAAAGAAAAGCTACAAGAACTTTGTCGACTTTGACATGTTGAGTTGTTCAAAGGAGATTGATTTGTGGGTAATTTTTTGAATAGGTGTTCATTTTGTTTTTGGGTGGGTGTTCATTTAGAATGAATTGGGCTACACACAAAAATTAGATGGGCTAAAATTTACTTGACTATAATTTTACAAAAAAAAACCTCTTTTTTCAATTCCACCTGGGCTGTAGCCTAGGTCAGCCTATTGATGGATCCGCCTTCTCAGACAGATGTAATCGGAAGGTGTTTACGCGTTATTTTCGATTAGATAAATATGAAACATAAATTATATGTAAAGCAATTCTCGGAATAGGATTTCAATACACAACTTCTGACTAGGGCTGCAAACGAATCGAGCTGCTCGCGAGCAGCTTGTGGCTCGGCTCGGCTCGGTTCGATAAGTAAACGAGCCGAGCTCAAGCTCGATTTTCAGGCTCGTTTAGTTAACGAGCTTGCTAAAGCTCGGCTCGGCTCGGCTCGAAAAAGCTCGGCTCGATTACATAGGCTCGGCTCGTTTAAGAAGGCTTGCTCGTTAAGTAAATTACCCTGGCTCGGCTCGATAAGGGCTTGGCTCGTTTATGACCGAGCCGAGCTCGAGCTCGAATTTTCAGCTCGTTTACTTAACGAGCCGAGCTCGAACACTACAAAGCTCGGCTCGGCTCGTTTGCACCCAGTTCTGACATAACCGTTTCAAGATATATTCGATGCATATGAGTTGACGTGTATCAACTGGCTCCGTACATAATTGCATCAGAAGATATCTTAAAAGTTTTTTCCCACATTAGAGCATCCTCATTTGGCTCTCTACTTTAACTTTCGAGTTAAAGTAGAGAGTCAAACCTCCAAAATAAGTCAAAATCAGGCTCACCAAATGGTTGATCAAATTGGTTAAGCTTTTAAATTTGCTACAGTACCACACCAAATTTGGTGCAACACTGTTCACTCACCAGGGTACTATTCACACACTGTTCATTATTTTAATGTTACTTTCGGGTAGCAGGATTAGAAGTAAAGAATAGTTTAATGCAGTAAAGTTAGAATAGAGAGCCTGATTCTGTGAACTTTTGTAAAAGTGGCTTGCTAAATTGTAAAATGTGTTTTTGAAGTTAAATTTGGTGTAAAATTTGGTGCTCCAGATAAAGATGCTCTTAGATAAGCTAGTCTAGTACTCACTACTCAATTACGAATTACACCCGCACTAAAACTTTATTCCCTCGTCATTTTCCTTCCCCTTTCCTTGTTGCCAATAGGGTACCACCTGGCACCAATACGTGGTACCCATGGCCAATCCCAAGGTGACAGCAAGCCTAAAAATCAAGTGTAGCCACCTACGCATGCTTAATGATACGTTTACAACAAAGGGCTCCAACCCAGCTCCAACCTGCTGAGGTGGCAGCAAGTGGGCCCCACCAACTTAATTGAAAAAAAAAAAAAAAACCAAAATCCAGATCATCTCCTTCACCCCACCCCAGCCCATTCGAGAAATACCGAGAGATGGAGACCGGCGAGCACCCACCACCACCACCGGCGACGCCGTTCTTCCTCGCCTCCTTTCCGCCGCCGGCGACCCACCATCAAAGAAGATGAAGAGAAAGAGGACAGCCAGAAGCAAAAAATAGATCTCTACAACGGGCAATCAGTAAAATTACATGAATCCCAAAAAAATGGACCCCTAAACTTACAAATCCTGGTAAAAATTCATCTAGACCATTATCATCTTCAACATCCTGGTTTTTCCCTCATGATCGGAATCCCATCTAAGGTTAATTCGATCCAAACGGTAGGAGGCATGATTTGGTAACAGCCCTCCCATGAACTCGATCCAGCAGATTAAACCTGAAGGAACAACCCCTCGTTTAATTCCACTGATCCAATCTCACACCCTCACATGTTCATTGATGGAGAGTAGGAGTATTTTTTAAAGAGATGAGGAAAATGGTTTTTAGATTTTTTCGTCGGAATTTACAGACGATCGGTGGGGTCTCTGGCCGTGAGTTACTAGGAAGTAACACTTCTGGGTGGGTCACCGGCGGCGGAGAGGAGGCGAGGAAGAACGGCGTCGCCGGTGGTGGTGGGAGCTCGCCGGTCTCCATCTCTCGGTATCTCTCGAATGGGGTGGGGTGGGGTGAAGAAGATGATCTGGGTTTTGGTTTTTTTTTTTTTTTTTTTCAATTAAGTTGGTGGGGCCTACTTGCTACCATCTCAACATGTTGGAGCTGGGTTGGAGCCCCTTGTTGTAAACGTATTATTTCTGCCTACGCATTTGACCTTTAAAAAGTAACGGAGAAATAACTCCCGTTTGAAATCTCTCTCCTCCTCGTGACCTGATCCAAGCATGTTTTAATTGTACCCAATAAAATGCTTTTTCTCTTTCCTCATTTTCCCCCTCCAGCCAAAACCCCTCCTCTCTCATCTTCTTTTTTCCCCCATCGTTCTCTCTCTTCCCGTCCTCGGAAAAACACTCCCCCATCCAGATTGAGAGTTTATCTGTCACAGACCCAAGTATTGCTAGGTCCGTATGGAAGTGTAGACGCTGGATTCAAGTGAAGTGGGAAGCTCAAGTACTGGGTATCACCAACTCTGTTTTTTGCCTAACTTTGTTTCGGCTACTTCGATCGCTACAAGTCAGAAATTAAAGAGAGAATGTTTGAGCTTACGAAAGAGATGGGGTACGGGGTCCAGCCAAACAATGGAAGGGGAATATAAGGCTGCATTGCTAATTTGATAAGGACCCAAGTTGTTGAGCTCTGTTCGTCTTTTCATGGCTTCGTGAGACTATGAGGGTTCCACTTTTTATTACTTTATGTAACTTTTACTTAAGTTGCTGAATGATTACATGTAAGAGGAGAGACTGAGAGGATATTGTTGGATATGCAAAATTAGTTTATTGTGTGGATTTATTAAAAAAAAAAGTTATCAGCCTATCATATTTCCTCCCAGCCTCATTTGTAGGTCGGAAATAATTAAGGAGATGTGGAATTGAATTTTTTGGGAGGAATTTTCATGAGATTTTCGAGGTCTTGAATAGAAATTAGCTTCATTTATACTTCTCCTTCTTCTTCAAAAGATTCAGATGTTTCCAGTAAATAATACTCTCATATTAAAGCTTAAACCCAGATGCCAAAATGATGGTGGATCAATAACTTCCATTTTGCAGTAGCTCCGAATCAAGAGTAATCCAACAAACAGATGGTAAAAAAAATACGAATATCTGTTACCCAAATCCAAAAAAACAAGAACTAAATGTATGAGAGTGATTTGATCAGATGCTGAAGAGTTTGTTGTTGTGGGTCTCTTATTTTAGGTGGATTGGGAGCTGTAGAAAGAGAGGGAGAAAGAGAAATAATTTGAAAGAGAGAGAATCCCAAGTTATATGTTGGACCAAAAAAATTTGAATTCGAAGCGGGAATTTGAATTTTTAAAAAGAGAGGAAAGAGAAATTAACGGAGTAATTGTTTCCGTTATTGTTGGCCAACCACTTGCTTATGTGTCCACGTACTGACATAGTTGAGTTGGAAGGCAGTTGGCTATCCTTGATTGGTTTAGGGTACCATGTCAGCCTTCCACCTTGGTACCCTATTGGCACACAAAATTTTCTCCTTGAAAGAGGAAATAAAAAGTGCACCCAGAAAACCAAACCACCGAAACATACCATTTCACAATGTCCAACCCATTCATCTATCTTGCTCTTGTTCTCTCAGCCGTTTTGGTGGTTTTCCCACCTCCCTCCACCTCTCAACCGCCACAAAATCCCGACGTCGAAGCGCTTCTCTGGTGGAAACAAAGCCTACCCAACCAGACAATCGCCAGCTCATGGATTGTCAACCAAACAAATGGTAACTCTTCAGCTTCGAGTCCGTGCAACTGGCGTGGGATTTCATGCAACTCTGCAGGGAATGTAACAGGCCTAAATCTTGCCTACACGGGCTTACAAGGTACTCTTGACCATTTGAACTTCTCATATTTCCCTCTCCTCCTCTGTCTCGACCTCAAATACAACCAACTCAACAGTACCATACCTGCCAACATTGGCCTGCTGTCAAACCTCGTATATCTTGATCTCTCCACCAACTCTTTCTCGGGAACAATCCCACTTTCTATCGTGAATCTCACTAAGGTTGTCGAGTTAGATTTTTCGAAAAATTCCATAACAGGGCAACTTGACCCGCGGTTTTTCCCGGACCGTAGGTCAAGTCAGGCTAAAACCGGCCTGCTTAGCATGCAAAGGCTACTCTTCCAAGATATATACTTTGCTCAGCGGGCCCCTCACGTCAGAGATAGGTAATTTAGAAAACTTGACTATCTTGGCTTTAGATAATAACAATTTTTCTGGCCCAATTCCTGAGTCCTTGGGTAATTTGAGTAAAATAACTTACCTACATCTCAACCAAAACCAATTTTCTGGCCAAATTCCTAAGAGTTTCGGTACTTTGACCGAGTTAACCTATTTGAGCCTGTTTTCTAACAACTTATCCGGTTCAGTACCAGAAGAAATCGGAATTCATTCATCATTGGTAGCTTTCCATTTAATCTGGAACAACGTAACTTGAGCGGTAAATTACCTCCCCAAGTTTGTCAAGGTGGAAGGCTAACCAGTATCACCGCGGGTTACAATAATTTCACCGGTCTGATACCTATAAGCCTAAAAAATTGCACATCCTTATACAGAGTCCGGCTCGAATACAACCAATTAACTGGAAATCTTGATCAAGATTTCGGAGTGTACCCGAACCTCACTTATATCGATTTGAGCCACAACAATTTACAAGGGAAAATCTTACCCACCTGGGCAGAATGCAAGAATTTGACATTTCTGAATTTTGGTGGGAATTCTATTGGAGGTGAAATCCCAATGGAAATTTCCCAGTTGAACCAGCTTGAAAAGATTGACCTTTCCTCCAACAATATTTCCGGTAAAATTCCGGCATAAGTTGGACAATTGTTGAAATTATTGTTGTTAAACTTGAGTGACAACAACATTTTTGGTCAAATACCATTAGCAATTGGGGGACTGTCCAATTTGGAGAAACTTGATCTCTCGATGAACATGCTAAGTGGGCCGATTCCGTATCAAATTGGGGACATTTCAAGATTACGAGGCCGTTTGGCCCCTATTTATCAACTTATTGATTTCTCATTTTTGCATTCTGGGTGTTTGGGAGCAACACCCAGAAACTACTTCTCCAAAAATCGTTTTTCCATTTTTCCATTTAGAAGCCAGAAATCAAAAATAGGTTTGGAGGTGTTTTTTGATTTCTACTTCTCATTTTCCCTTCCAAAACACATTTTGCACATTTCTTCCAAACACTCCTCCCATATCCAAAACTCATTCTGACCAAAAGCCAAAAACAAAAAACCAAAAAGTCAAAAATCAAAAGCTAAAAAGTAGGCTCCCAAACACCCCATACTATTTCTAAGTCTGAGTAAAAACCACTTGAATGGGAGCATCCCATATCAGATTGGCAATCTTGTAACTTTACAAACTCTGCTTGATCTTAGTTACAACTCACTCACCGGACAGATTTCGCCTCAACTTGGGAAGCTGATTAGCCTAGAAGCTTTGAATCTCTCCCACAACTCTCTCTCCGGTTCTATACCAGGCTCATTCGAGCAAATGGTGAGCTTGTTAGCGATTGATTTGTCGTTCAATCAATTGGAGGGTCCTCTGCCTGACTCTAGGCTAGGGCTTTTAATATTTCTCCACCGGAAGTATTTTCTCATAACAAGAACCTATGTGGTGATCCAGCCCAAGGTTTGACACCATGTAACGACTCAGTATCCGGCGGTGGTAAGGGAAGTTAAGGGAACTCGCGGGTGATTGTTATCGCAGTTTCTGCCTCGTTCGGCTCGGTGTTTCTCTTGCTCTTGCTTGTTGTGGTTATTGCGTTTCATCGAAGAAGTAACGGGAGAAGCCAGAGAGAAGACGTGGTAAAGGGAGAAAACATCTTTTTGATCCATAATTTTTGCGGGAGACTAGTGTATGGAGATATCATCCGGGCTACCGTTGATTTTGACGATGCATACTGTATTGGAGAGGGAGGATCAGCTAAAGTTTACAAAGTGAACTTACCAAGTGGGCAGGTACTTTTGAAAGTTTTTAAGTTTAGTTTTTTTTTTCCCCAAAAAAACAAAGTTTGAGTATGCAGCTCAACAAATTAGGTGCTTTAAAAAATTTGGAGGCGTAAGAGCATATCTGGCCTAACTCAAATTTTCGTCAAATTTGAGTAAAAGCTTGATTTCGCATCACCCACCCCAATCATGAACCCTTTTTTTTACTCAGAACTTGATTAAAATATATTCAAAAAAAATTTAACTCCCATATTTTCCTCTCTCTCTCTCTCTCTCTCTCTCTCTCTCTCTCTCTCTCTCTCTCCACACCGTCGACCACCACCACCACGCTGAAAACCTTGATTTCACGCCTTCCTCGCCACCGTCGACCTAGATCTACCACCACCGTCGACCACTATCTACCACCACCGTTGAATAGATTTTTGCATCACCACTAGCTATGCCCACCACCTTCGATCACCACCACCAGCTACCACCACTGTCAGCAACAAAGATTTTGCCGTTGCACATTTGGTTTTGGTTCTTCCTTGATTTGGGAAAAAAAAAAGGGATAAAACTCAATTTTATATGGGTATAGTTCAGAGACTGACGTACTCAGATTTTGAATTTGGTTCATGATCCGAGTACGGGCCGGGTATGCTCTAACCTGAAAAACTTAAAACACCCTGATAGAATGACTTGTCACAACTCTCATCGAACGAATTAACTGTTTTCCTTATAGTTTTATCTTACTAGGGGACCTCTTACTAGTATTGATTTTTGGGATATGTTTTCTATAATTAACATTTTCTACTGTCTAAATCCTAATCAGGTAGTAGCAGTGACAAAGCTATTTCGGCATGAAGGTTTGGAGTCTGGGGATATCAAGAATTTCGCAAATGATCGCAACGCTGACTGAAATAAGGCACCGGAACATAGTGAAACTCTACGGGTTCTGTTACCATGAAAAGTACAGTTTTTTGGTTTGCGAGTACATGGAAAGAGGAAGCTTTGGCTAATGTTTTGAGGAGAGAGAAGGATGCCAAGGAGTTGAATTGGAGTAAGAGAGTGAATGTAGTTAAAGGGGTGGCTTACGCTTTATCTGACTTGCATCATAATTGCGTGCCTCCCATAATTCATCGAGATATATCGAGCAAGAATGTATTGTTGAACTCGGAAATGGAGGCTCATGTCTCGGATTTTGGCACTGCAAGGTTTTTAAAGCCCAATTCTTCAAATTGGACTGCAGTTGCAGGCACATGCGGATATATTGCTCCGGTAACTTAAATTAGTGCTTTGGAAATTTCGAAAACAAAGGTCCTTTAATTTGCATTTTACAGAACCCATTTTATTTTTATTTTTTTCCGGTGAAGCCTATGCAAATTGCAAGAATATATCGGTACAATTCGATATTGAATGAACACCTTTAGGTTTCACATTACGCGTTATAATCCTTAGATTTTGGAAAATGTTCGGTTAAAGATACCTGGAAGTTCATGCCATTTCCAATTGCACACGACAACAAAACCACATTTTCAAACAGGTCTAGAATAATTTGTTCTAGTTCAAAGGCAACTGCTACAAATTACCATCGTTTATTGTGTTGATTAGTACTATGTATGAGTGAGATCTGATATGTGACATAGTTGTTGTGTTTTTCCCTTGACACGGCCAGAATTATCATACACAATGGCAGTGACAGAAAAGTGGACGTGTACAGTTTTGGTGTTTTGACACTTGAGATTCTAATGGGATCGCATTCGGGGAACTCATTTCAAAGCTGTACTCATCGGTTGACAACGAACGCATACAATTAGCAGAAGTCTTGGATCCTCGTCTCTCACTTCCAACAAGTGAAAAGCTAAAAGATGAATTGGATTCCATTATGAATTTAGCAATATGGTGCGTACGTTTGATCCAAATTCTAGACCTACCATGTACGAGGTGTCTCAGGTGCTTGAGATGAAAGCTATAGCTGCTAGAGAGAGCCCAGAGTTTGTTAAGGAGTCAGTTTTTAAGTTTGTTAATTCTGTTAGAGAGGGTATTGAGCTGGATCAGGGACGGAGCCAGGATTCATATTTGGAGGTGGCACCAAAAAAGAACAATATACTCTCTCCATCCCAAGAAGAATGTTTAATCAGTAAATCGATGACTTAGAATTGGTGGGTGGTTGGGTGGTTATGAAGCAAAACAATATTTTTTTGGTGAGAGGTTAGGGACCGGCGGTGGCCCGTGCCACCCCGCCCCTCTCAAAAGCTCCATCCCTGAGATGAATGCTAGTTAGTACTTCGAAGCTAGATATTTGTCCCTTTTGTTCTCTCTTTTAGGTGTGTAATCAACGACAGAGTTAGGATTTTTGGGCTATAATGTCAAATACCTAAAGCCATGTTCATGAAATGGATTTTTATTTTCTTGGCCTATAGACTATCTGTTTGTTTCATCTTTGTTGCATTTTAGAGTTTGTACTGTGGAGGCCTATGAGCTGTGTAATTTGTATTACTTTTATCAGTATAAAACACATTTCTTCATCCTAAATAACCACTTCACATATATTTTCATTTTTTTTTGACGGCGTTTGCAAAAAATTGAGAGGCTATTTTGTAATAAAGGAGAAGTACGAAAGGAAGATATAGATTTCCAACAACACGAAGGTCCCCAAAGATAATTGCACAAAACAGAGTTGGAAAATGATTGGGCAAATCAATGTGGATTCATCTTGTTAAGGATTTTTGTGGTCGTGCTATAAATTCATGAGGTCTAATATTTGTACAAGCATCAAATAACCTAACAACAATTACTTTAGTGCAATTTTGATAACTCTGCATTTGGATCAACAAATCGACTCATTTGGAGGAGTATCCATCTTAACGCCTACCAATTAGGGGGCTCGATTAAAATGATTACTCACTTCTGTAGGGAAATTGGTCGAAGAACGTTAAAACTTACAGGCACACGTTAGGATAAGCAACAATGTACTAATAGTTACCGATTAAATTATTAGAATCGAACCCAAACTTAAGTCTTGTTACTTTTTTTTGAATTCCTAAATGGCTACAATCACCCCAATTCCAGAGCACTTTGTTGGGAAGAACGATCCTCAACTTTCGGGTTATTCATTCAAATTGGGAAGGAATTTACCGAATACTGAAATACAATAACCACATAGGATAGGAAAAGTTCACACAGGGACATAAATCTGCATAAAAGGAACAAAATAGAAATGAAAAAAAACAAAATGCAAACTCAAAGATTCGTAACAGAATTCATTCTACAGAAATCAACTTCAAGCATCTGAAAATCAGGGAATAGAAAAATCTGAAACTCCACCGGCGATCGCCAAACTTCAGATCTCCAACCTCCGAACTCTGACTCTGACTGAAGTCCTGGTAAGGAGACTCTTATTCTGCAAGAATTTCACTTGGATGAATTTTTATTTCATGGATGGTGGCCCCAGGGTTTATCCAAAGGGCAATTCGGACTTCGGAGGCAACCCACCAACTGAACAAGACAAATGACAATTTAGTGTTCTGATTCACCTTCAATACATGAATCACAACAGTTTTTAAAATTTGAAATAATTTTAGGAGTTGCCATGTAAAAAATCAGCGCAATCTGATCCATTAGCTAATTCTCTAAATTTTCTTTAAAATTCCTTCGGAATTCAGGATTTTGAATGAGAAAATGAGCTCATTTTTCTGAGGCAAATTAAAAATCTAGTTTTAAATTAGGAAACAGCTCGAATAAGTTGTGTGGGACCCCAGAGCGTGCCCCACACGCCCATCAAAGCATAATCTGTACACTATAGGATCCATACCTATAGATAGAGAACACATAATTTCATTGCCAACAACTGCAAAAACAATTTCCGCAACAAAATGAAGTTAGAAATTTCACAAATGATGTGGATATATGAAAATCACTTCACGAAAACTATTAGCAGAACAAGATGAGTAAAACAAAGTGAGAGAATGGATGTTGCTTGCTTACTTAGGTTATTTGGCCCTTCCTTTTCTGCTTTTTGTGAAGTTTCTGTCCTCTCCCAAACGTCTCGACAAACCAACAGTGATACCTTCTGGTAAGAGTTGTCCCAATAACCAACCCAACAACTAGCCCACTTCCATATCCCAAAGCTATGACCATCCAATAAACACCTCTCGAAAACTCCAAACCGTGACCTTGAAAGATAGACGGAGGTGGTGGTGAGGTCATTGGGTTTCCACATAACTTCGACAATGGGACGCCACACAATCCTGAATTCCCATCATATGAACTATTTTCAAATGTATCAAATTGTTTCCCTTGAGGTATAGGGCCAATGAGTCGATTATGAGAAACATTCAAAATTTCAAGAAATGTGAGTTGGGTCAATTGTCGAGGGATCTGTCCCGAGAGCAAGTTTTGGGATAGGTCCAACGACTCCAATTCTGTCAATTTTGCCAACGATGGTGGGATAGCACCAGTGAGTTTGTTGTTAGAAATATTTAGCACTTGAAGCCCACTGAGAGTTGCAAAGGATTCTGGGATATCCCCAACAAATGTGTTGTTCGAGAGATCAACAATCACCAAGGCACTTGGAATCTTCTCGTACAACCTTTGTATCCCTTTGTTGACCACTTTCATCGAGCACTTATAAAGAAACCCCGGTATATAGATTTGTGCCTCATGAGATGTTGATTGGGGTTCAAAATTGGAAATTGATCTCATATATGTCAAATTATTATTTTTGATCATTTTCATTCCATTCCAGTTACGAATGTATTCTGATGGCAAATTACCTGAAAAGCCATTGCAAGAGAGGTCAATTATTCTCAACTTTGGAAATAAAGAATGGTTTTTGGGATTCCCAATGTGGCCATGGAATTTGTTTGATCGCAAAAGAAGAAGCTCTAACTTTGGAAGAATTCCCAACCAAGAGGGAAAAGTATCCTCAATCTGATTATTCTGAAGAACGAGACACTCCAGCATAGTGCAATTTGCCAATGATCTTGGTACCGGCCCCTGTAGTTGATTTTGACCTAAATCAATCGTCACCAATTGGCTATTC
This sequence comes from Vaccinium myrtillus, assembly GCA_016920895.1. Taxonomy (NCBI): domain Eukaryota; kingdom Viridiplantae; phylum Streptophyta; class Magnoliopsida; order Ericales; family Ericaceae; genus Vaccinium; species Vaccinium myrtillus. The sequence goes on from JADGMU010000847.1 coordinate 193,971, forward strand.
ATTGTGAATGTTGAAGGAATATTTCCGTGGAAACTATTGCCACTTAGATTCAACGCGCGAAGATCCTCGCTATAACTAGCCAAACATGGAGGTATTGTGCCAGATAAATTGTTGTTGGACAAATCAAGCACATTGAGTGAATTGTTGTGGCATATTGATGGTGGAATTGGCCCTGACAATGCGTTATCGCGGGCGTTATATGAAACCGTGCTTGGTGGTGGAACGGGAAGCAATCCTTGAAGCTTGTTATCCGAGATGTCAAACCATTTTAGAAAACTCCATGGGATGGCTGTCGACTGCTGCTGGAAGCCTGTCAGAAACTTTAGGTCAAATTCTGCAACTTTTATTGTTTCTTTACTTGAGGTAAATCGTGGTCGAAACAGATAAATTTTTTAGTTTAACTTTTAATCCCAGCCCTCCATTTCTATGGCTGAGATGGAGTGTCAAAATGTGTGTGTAGAATATGTGTCCACAGATCCGCCCCCATATATATATGTAATGACTAAATAAAATATTGAAACTACCATACCTGATAACTTATTTTCATGAAGATCTAAAACTTCGAGTGAAGTATAGTTGCTGATGCATTGTGGAATGCTTCCAGTCAATTGATTACTTTTAAGTGAGAGAAATTTAAGTCCATGAACATCTGAGCTGCATATATCCATTGGAAGAGAACCAAATAACTGATTATTTGGAAGATAAAGCACTTGTAAAGAAGTGATGTTAAACAATGAGGATGGTATAGAACCAGCGAGACTATTGGAGAAGAGACACAAAATCTCTAAACTATGAAGATTTCCCATCTCTGGAGGAATTACACCTGCAAAGCAATTTTATGAATTCTATGAAGCCTCTGTTGAAATGATATTTAATATGGGAAGTAAAAAATAATAATAATGCTACATTTGAAATGAAGATTCAAATTTAATTTTGAAGAATTCTATGGGTGTGCGCGTGCGGTATGCATCCTTTAAGTTGTAGTGTAAGAAATCCATAACAATTGCACAGGAATACATTTACACATGACTTCATAATCAATATTGAATTCATAATATTTTCTCACTGCTACTAAAAAAAAAACTAAAAAGATAATAGTTAGTTTTTACCAGTAATCTTTTGTCACAGTTCCCGATCGAACCAATTACCTAGCTTGTCGTTAGAAGACTTTCCGATGTCAGTGTTATTAGATAATATGTTCTAGTATATTTATATTTATTTGCACTTAATTGAGTAAGTTTTATAATTCAAGTATTCCTCAATAATTCGTTTAGATTCAAATCATTTTCTGTTGTTTTTCAAAACTCTTTCACAAAGCTAGCTTCTACCAGTAAACCAACATGCTATAAAGCCCGATTTTAAAGGACGGAGTTTTCCTACAGTATGGGTATGGGGACTCCTGCTACTCACAGCAAATGACAGCTATGTTTGAATGATCGGATCTTGAGTAGGAATTATAATATGATTATAAGAATTAAATTTCTGGAAATTTTGTTTGAGTAGGAATAAGAATATGATTATTTAGCAATAAATAATTATTTGATACCGGGACTAATTTCATTCTGGTTTTGGTTTAGTTTAGTAATCTTATGCTATAAATAATTAATTTAGAAATTTATCAAAGTCAAAATTTTCTTTTTTAATGATTGGGAACTAGGAATCTTAGATTACTATAAGTAAGGGAGGGATCAGATCCCCACTTAGTTTGGGAATATGATTCATAGTTGAATATTTCATCATGAATCGCGTTCCTATTCCTTGTCTCTTCCAAACATTATAATCATGAAAGTGTGACATCATATTCTCATTTCTGTCTTTTCCAAACATCGGAATCATATAATAAGGCCACACATTCCCATTTCTCCCAGGATTCTTGCGCATCCAAACTGAGCCTAAATACCTTTTAAAAACGATCCTTCCATTAAGGAAAATTCCATATGTTAGGTAATGTCAAACAAATCCTCGATATGAATAAGAGCTCAATCCATCAAGAATCATAGTCAGAAGTTGTGATACATGTACAACAAATGTCTCTAACTAGGCTCCAACACATTCACATGGGGTGTGGAGCCCACACACACTTGAATGTGAATTGTGGGCTCCACACACCATGTGAGTGTGTTGGAGCCTAGTTGGAGACTTTTTGTGTGCACTTATCATTTTTGTACATGGAAAGTGGCAAAGTGCTACTCCTGGAAAACAAAAATAATACATGTATAACAACCAGCTCCAACACACTCACATGGTGTATGGAGCCCACACACACTTGAGTGTGAATTGTGTGTGGACTTCACACACCATGTGAGTGTGTTGGAGAATTGTTGAAAACTTTTGTTGTACAAGTATCATTGTTGCCTTGAAAAGGGGCATACGGCACTCTCCATTGTGTATTATTATGGTACTATGATTTTGGTACTTGTTACGTATAGTCTTGGTCAATTTACAAACCGGATTTTAAAAAATTCACAATTCATAATTCACATCGCTATTTATGGTAACTTTGTTACGTATGGTTTTAGTATTTGTTACGAACCATTGAATTTTTTAAAACATCACTATTCACATAAATAGTTATGGTAACCTACCAAAAAATATGTTACAGATACTAAAATCATACGTAACAAATACCAAAAACATACATAATGGTTGTGCAGGGGCCGATTCTGGGCATAAGCCCAGCAAGCCGCCGCTTAGGGCCCCCCGTTTTTTGCCGGAAAACAGGGCCCCCAAATTGGAGGATATGTTATATATTTAGTATGTCGCTAGCTTTGCGAACGTGGTTGCTGTTGTTAAGCACATGAGTTTTATGCGTTAGGTCATCAGATCGATTCCTACTTCCTTCCATTTTATACCAATATATGCCAAAAATGTAATAAAAAAAAGTCATCTCCTGTCAGCGCCAAGACTTGAACCCACGACCCCGAGGTAATAACTCTTATTCTCTGCGAGACACCACCGCACCACAAACAATTTTTGGAACTGTCTCGGAAAAACTAATAATATACAATTGTTAAAGAGGCCCCATTGTTAAATTAGGCTTAGGGCCCTGAAAATCTTAGGGCCGGCCCTGTGGTTGTACCATAGTTTTTTCCCACATAACCTAGCAATGGAAAAGGTGGAAACTTCTAAGTTCTAACTCATGAAGAACAAGGGAAAAATCAATTGAAATTGCAACTGTTTTACTCAGAATTATTCAGAAACAAGGACATCCTATTTTGTTCAAAATACTAACACTCTTGTCATTTTGATCTTAATTCGATCTGGAGCATTTGGTCTTAGGGATGGCAATTTCACCCAAAATCGATGGATACCCGAACCAAACCGGACCTATTGGGGAGGTTTTTTTTTATTTTTCCTACCCATGGGGCAGGTTTGGTTTTCGAAACATGATATCCAACGGGTTTGGATTTGGGTTTGGTCTTAGCAAGTATTCGGCCAAACCCAAACCCACACCAAATCCCAACTGATCCATATAATATTACTTATAGGATATGTTAGCTATCCTCATGTCTTCTATTGCTTCTGAGTCAGCATTTAGCACTAGTAATAGATTGGTGACTCCGCATCGTAGTCAACTTCATCCCAAAACAATGGAGGCATTGATGTTACTTTTTTGTTTTAATATATAATATTTTTCCTTCATATGTTCATTAATGGAATGAATATTAATGCTGGTTTGGTGTGGTTCGGATAAAATCCAAATCCATATGGTTTGGTTATGGTGAACTAAAAATTATACCCGTCGGACATTGGTTTGGATTTGGGTATAGATAAATACTTTGGGTTTGGGTATGGTAATCACAAAATCCGGACCAAACCGATCCATTGTCATCCCTATTTGGTCTCCCAATTACGAGAGCGTAGTGCTATATTAATATAATTAACAGTCCTCCGCATAACTCCCTTTTTTTTAAGCATCGGTGACGAGTCTAGACAAGGGTTTACCAAAGGGTTCCGAAAATTTTCAATCGGATGCAGACAAAGAAAAGCATAGATAGAAAAACAGTACAGAGGGCGTAAAGTATTAAGGTTTCCTAAACAGATTATTTTGGAAGCCCAAACTGACTACCTCGCTCGTATTGCCTCATTGACGACTGTTCCCTGTATTACCCTCTCTCTATTGGATGATGCACAAAGTGAAAAGGTTGACAAAAATTATCATACCTTGGAGGTTGTTTGAACCAACGTATAACCACTTGAGCAGTGTCAAATTCCCAATACCGCGAGGTATGAACCCGGTAAAGTTATTTTGAAACAAAGATAGATACTGAAGCTCTCTACATTCACCCCAATGCGATGGAACATCACCGGAAAACTCGTTGTAAGAAAGCCCGAGCACTCTGAGTTTCGGAAGGTGACTACACACGTCGTCTGGGAGACTTCCCAGCAATGAATTATTATGGAAATTGATCCATTGTATAGACGAGACATTGAAAATACTTGTCGGAATCTCTCCGCTGAAGTCATTGGTGCGCAAGTCGAACACCTTTTCATTTGTTGAAATCAGCAAAACAGAAATTTTATTAGTGACTCAAACGATAAATAGCACATGGAAAGAAAATCATTTCTTTCTTGCACAGGAACAGCAAATTTAAAAAAAAAAAAAAAAAGCATGATTGCGAGATCAATGGTAAACCTTTAACCGGTGCAATTGACCCAGCTCGGCCGGTAGATGGCCATTGAAGTGGTTGTAGCTAATGTTGAAATAGGTTAAGAAGGAGAGATTTCCTATCTGGGCAGGGATGGTTCCCCTAAGACCCATGTTAGAGAGATTCACAGACGTGACCCTGTTTTGGCCGCGATGGCGGCAAGAGACACCAAGCCAATGGCAGAATGAGGTGTTTGTGGACCAATTAGTTGCCAATATGTGATTTGGGTCGTAGGTGATGTGGGATTTGAAGGCCAAAAGAGCTGATTCATCTGAACTGGTGTAGTTGGCTGCACCACCACCTAAAGCTATCAAAAATTTCATGAACACCAAAGCTAAAGAGAAAAAGGTAGTAGCAGCCTTCTCCATGAAGCTGGCAGGGATTAGTGTGGAATGGCCGAATGGGTAAATGCATTTAAGTTGAAGATTTGTGGTTTAGTTACTATTTATATCCTTTTTTGACGCAATAATTGTAGTCGGGGGCACAGCTCATGGGTCCACGCTTTGCCCCTCCGTGAGTCCATTTTGCTTAAGACTTGGGTCCACGCTTTGCCCCTCCGTGAGTCAATTTTGCGTGAGTCAATTTTGCTTAAGACTTGGGTCCACGCTTTGCCCCTCCGTGAGTCAATTTTGCTTAAGACTTAAGAGCATCCAATGGTGTGGTTAAAAGCAGCACTATACATACAAAAAGGATATAAAGTTAAACTTGTTATCTGATTTGACACGTATTTGTTGATAATGATATTAAACTTGCTACTATCTCTCTCTCTTGATCTAAAGTTAAACTTGTTATGTGATTCTTTATGATTGCCGTGTCTACTTTTGCTTTTGCAGTTCCCGTGTGAAAAATGTGTTTTAGTTATTTTCATTTTTTTGGTAACTGATATCCGAGTCAGCTTGTGCGCACTTCAACTAATTTAGAGGCCCTGAAGTTAACAAGCGGACAAACTCTTCAACTTTGGAATTTTGGCCTAATTCGCATAATTCGTAATTCGAACATGCAATCTCATGGAAGGAAAACATTATATTTGTACCCAAAAAAAAATTATTGCTTTCTCATGCCCATTTGGCCAAACTCCGTGGGATTTACAACTTGAAACATGATGGATGAACTCTTGAGAGGAAAAGTAACATCACCAAAGTTAGAGAACTCTTGAGAGGAAAAGTAACATAACTCTCAAGAGACTTGGCATGGACCAAAGGATGGTTCTACAATCATAGGCCGAAAACCACTTGTCTAGGTTGTCCTGGTGCAGAACATGGAGATAATAACATAAAGACTCTACCAAGGAAACATTACATATGGAAGTAGGCAATTCAGTGACGTGCAGTAAAAGGAGTTGACCAACTATCTGCTTTTTTCTAATTAAAAAAAAAACTATTTGCCTTTTTGGATTGCCTGAAATAAAGGAGAATAGTCAAGGTTTTTTTGGAGTACCTGAAGTAAAAAATGAAACTTACAAAAGGGTAATTTTGGAAAACTACCATAGCTTGGAGCCCCTACATCAAAATTGGGAGTGCTAATATCGATTTCCTTGTTTTTATTGGGCTAATCAAATTAAGCTTCTTGGAAGAGAAGATGCCAAACACGCATACACAGAGACACACCCCTACTTTTTCCAGTGGCTGTGGTAGAGGGAAGGCGCTATGCACTGCGGTGGTCGCCGGTGGTGGTTCTTACTCTCTTTGTGGATCGTAAAAACCAGGAAACTGTGGAAAGATTAGATGGGGAAATATCAATTCTAATATAGAAAAAGGGGAGTAACACTTTTGTATGGATTAGTTTTTGAGGCTGACTTATAATTTTGAATTTCTAAATTGCACTTTTAACTACCACACAATTACACATTGCCCCTATAATTGCCACACAATTATCCATTGCCCCATTAACTGCCACTAACTTTTCTTTTCTTAATTAAAATTTGACGTGCACACGCAGCGCGTATGCCCAGAGCCCTAGTATATAGAAGGAGAGCTGTATGAAGAGGTGCTTGAAACAATGAGAGATGGGAATTCAAATAAAAGAAAGGTTTTTGCTTCTATGCCTCTCATTTTCCGAGAAAAGAAAATGATGAAATTTTCACTTTAAAAAAATTAGTGTTTGACGTGGGTTTCTGAATGTTTGTTCCCTGTTTGGCAAAAGCTTTCATGGTCGAAGAAACTGGTTTGTTTGCCATTCACTGTGTATGGGCAATCACGTAAATGCCTTTCTTCCGCTAACGGAGTTAAGCCCAAACTGGACGGAAGGGGACTAAATGATAACTTTTTATAGATAGGGGGTCGCCGTGTTCACTTTTATAGATGAGGGGTGTCTCTGAAAAAGAGTGATCAACGAGGGGGTGTATTTGCTTTTTACCCTAAAATTATTTTGTTTGTTTGAAAATAGTAAAATATAAGAATGAAAAAATTTAGAAAAATATTTGAATAAAAAAGTAGAAGTAGAAAGATATAGGATGTGTTTGGTTGATGATTTTGAGAAGAATATTTTGAGAAATATTTTTGAGATAGTGTTTGAATGAGTTTTTGGAAAAAGTAATAATTAGAGAGATGTGTAATAATTTAATGAGAGAGTCTGATTCTGCGAGCTTTTGAAAAATAGACTAGCTTTTGATAAGGATAAGGATGTTTTTAATGAGAAAAATTAAAAAAAAGTCCGAGTTTAAAGCTGAAGCCATTTGTACTTGTTCAGATGTTTTGAAAAAACCATGGCTGGTAAGAGTCTATTCTTACTAGTAAGAATCTTCAACAAAAGAAAGCTACGTATTTCTAAAACGGGTTGTTGAGAGGCGACTGCATATTGCAGTCAAGGTTTGGACTACCGATAATTTGTCGTGAATGATATTTTGGTGGAGCATTCTGAACTTGAATGATAATTTGTCGTGAATGATATTTTGGTCGTGAATGATATTTTGGTGGAGCATTCTGAACTTGAATGATAATTTGTCGTGAATGATATTTTCGTGGAGCATTCTGAACTTGAATGATAATTTGTCGTGAATGATATCTTGTCCAGAGATCGGGTCATAATGAGAAACTTCAGTCTCTTGTATTAATATTCCATTTGAAGTAGACACCTCAAGCCTTTGTTCTTTTCCATCTTTGACAATTACCCCTTTTTGTCACTCTTGCCTCAATGGTTTGAATATTTGTACCGTAAAATATGTGTTTTACAAGCACATTAATCACGTACACCAAGTATTTTTTTTGTGATAACCAGGCGTCCGGGTCAGCTTTTACTGCGTATCTCGATTAATCCTTGGAGACCAATCCTACCGTTCACTAGCGGGGGTCTCAATTAAAGCCAGTAATCACACCAAGTTACTGGAACATATATAGAAAGAACTTGAATAATAAGCACACCAATAGGTTTATGTTTGAAAATTCTATAAATTAAAGATTGAAGTCAAAATCAAGTAGATTATTTTTCTTGGACAAAAACGAGTAGGAATAATATGCCTATATACCAAACTAGCTTTCAAAGTCTTGCATTTGTTATAGTTGGAGTCTTTTTTGTCAATTTTGTGACTCGGTCGCAACCATCCAAAAGGAAGTCCCATTAGGAAAGGCTTTTTTATGCAAGTCCTTTTGGGCATCGCAAAAATTAAACGGTTATTTTTCCATTGGTTTTTCAAACGGTTATGTTTTTTAATGTTGGACAAAATTTTGCTTTAGAGTCATATGGGAGCATGGTACCCCCGTCAAATATGGACCCTTCAATTGAAAGATATATTAATCACAGTCGTTAGATCAAAATCATACAAAAAATAAGGTGTACTTGCTAAAAACGAGATGATTTGAATTTTCTGAAAAAAAAAAAATTCGTTGTTTTACTTTCCGCACAAACTGGTTTACATACCATTTAATATGATAACACTTATCACACTGTATGACCACACAGACTACAACAAAATCGTCCGGCAGCAGGTTACCACTTTATGTTGAATTTTCCGCTTGTTCAAAGCATAAGGTGAATTTAGCAATTTGTTTTTTAGCAAATGAAGTATGTGCGAGAAAATTGGCTTTTAATTAACAACTTAGCTTTTATGAAAAATTGACTTTTAGCAATTGGTTTTAAAAACGGGAAACTCAGCTTATCCACCCTATTTTTTGTCTTTTCATTGTGTAGTAGACAAACTCAGGGTGAGTGTCCCATTTGCTAAAAGCTTTGCCCCCAACTCCTATTTGCTAAGGTGATTTTAGTAACTTGTTTTTTTAGCAAAAATGAGTGTGAGAGAAATTGGTTTTCATCAACTTAGCTTTTAGTTAATAGGAAACAAATTGGCTTTAACAACTCTGTACTAGAAAATTGACTTTTAGCAATTAGTGCTAAAAAGAGAAAACCCAGCGCATAACTTTTTTCGTAGTAATAGTGAGCGGGTCTCATGAAATCTATGCTGGCCATCAGAATCAAATTAAGGTCGAAGGACCGTTCAATTCATTAAAGGGCATAGGCCTAGGTCTATTGTTCTGTCAACCACCAAAGGCGGGGGAACCATATAATGGACGAGACACCCCGGCCTCGATTCTTTTGCATAGTCCGAGGGCATAGCGCGCACTTGCTTGGCACCATTCTCGGACCTAGTTGTAGATGCGCAGACTGTGTGATACGCTTGTGACCCAAATGCACAGAAATTCAGAAGTAATTGAGATCCAAAATTGGATCTCAAGCAACTGGTATTAAGCAACAGGAGGAATTACAGACATAGGAAGAGAATAACAAAGAAATGAAAATACAATTCTCCACACCTTCTCTCTCTACTCTCCCTCCTTATATAGTCGCTCACATCACGTGTTCTCTCCCCTTGTGATAACAGAAATTCCCACCTAAGGGAAAATAAAGGAAAAACAGGAAAACATGTACGTATTAAATTAAGTAAATTACGGTGTAGCCCCTGGGTGCATCATTCCCCCTGTCTTGAGATCAACCTTGTCCTCAAGGTTGGAAGGAGGGAAATTGCTGTTGGAGCTTGTGGAATGGTTCCCAGGTGGCATCTTCTGGCACAGTATTGGACCATTGGACCAAGACCATAGGAACAGGTCTGTTGTGCTTCTTCACAATCTTTCTGGCCAAGATAGCTATTGGTGCCTCATGAAGCTGCCCTTCAGCTGTAGGGATTGGCAATGCTGTGTTCGTTGTTATGGTGGAACCCAATTTCCTTTTTAGCTGAGACACATGGAATACTGGATGGATTTTGGAGCCAGGTGGCAGTGCTAGTTTGTATGCAACTGGACCCATCTGTTGAATGATCTGAAAAGGGCCATAGTACCTGGGAGCTAGCTTGGGAATAGGCCTTGCTGCCACAGAAGTTTGTCTGTAGGTTTGGAGCTTTAGGTAGACCCAATCGTTTACCTCAAAAACCCTCTCACTTCTATGCTTGTCTGCCAATTGCTTCATTCGGTTCTGGGCAGTTTGAAGGTGAGCTTTGAGGACCTTCATCATGGTTTGTCTGTCCTGCAATGTTGTATCCACCACAGCGATTTGAGAAGTCCCCGAAATGTAGTCCTTCCATGTAGGAGGAGGTTGGCCATAGAGGGCTTCATAGGGGGAAGTTCCAATAGAAGAATGGTAAGTGGTTATATACCACCATTCAGCTAAGGGCAGCCATTTCACCCATTGTTTGGGTCTGTCACCTTCCATACATCGTAAATAGTTTTCCAAGCACCGATTGATGACCTCAGTTTGGCCATCGGTCTGTGGATGATAGGAAGAGCTGAGGCATAATTCAGTGCCTTGTAATTTGAACAAGGCTTTCCAGAATGCACTTGTAAAAATGGGATCTCTGTCAGAGATAATGGTGGATGGCATGCCATGTAACTTATAAACATTATCAAGGAAGGCTTGAGCTACATCAGTGGCTGTGTAAGGGTGGGAGAGAGGAATAAAATGGGCAGCCTTAGTTAGCCTATCCACTACTACCAGGATGACTGATTTACCAAAAGAAAGAGGCAATCCTTCTATGAAATCCATGGACAGATCAGTCCAAATTCTTGTAAGTACAGGTAAAGGCTGTAGAAGACCTGGGGACTTGGTGTTCTCTGATTTGTTCCTCTGGCAAGTGTCACATTCCTCCACAAAAGTTTGTACATCTCTATGCAGTCCGTTCCAATAAAATGCTTGCTTCATTCTCCTGTAGGTTCTTTCTACCCCTGAGTGGCCCCCCAAAGCACTGCTATGATGTTCTGAAAGCAATAGTTTCCTGAGGTTTGGAGAGTTTCCCACTACCAACCTTGTTTTGTAGTAAAGGAGTCCATGCTGCCAGCGATATTGAGGGTGAGATTGAGGGTTTGTCTGAATTTCAGAAATCAATTGTTGAAGCACAATGTCATTTGTCAAGCTGGACTTCAAGCTCTGTACCCAACCGCCCAACACAACAGTTAAAGCCTGGATGGTTGCTTCTTCAGTAGTTTCTGCCCTCATTCTGGAAAGAGCATCTGCTGCCTTATTTTCTGCCCCTTGCTTGTAGCTTATCTCGTAATCAAATCCCATTAACTTAGTTAACCATTTTTGCTGTAGGAGGGTGGTTATTTGCTGCCCCATTAAGTATTTCAAACTGAGGTGGTCTGTTTTGATCTTGAAGTGTCTTCCCAAGAGATAATGCCTCCATTTTTGTACTGCCATAACTACTGCCAACAACTCCTTTTCGTAAGTTGAAAGACCCAAGTTCTTGGAAGATAAGCTCTTACTGTAAAAAGCTATGGGTTGTCCTTCTTGTTGTAATACCGCACCTACTCCTTTCCCTGATGCATCACATTCCACTGTAAAAGTTTTAGTGTAATCAGGTAAAGTTAAAACTGGTGTGGTAGACATAGCTCCCTTGAGCTGTTGAAATGCATGTTCAGCCTCTGTGGTCCATAAGAAGCTGTCCTTCTTTAGTAAATCTGTAAGAGGCTTGGAAATCTTCCCATAATCCTTTACAAATCTTCTGTAGTAACCTGTTAAGCCTAAGAATCCCCTTAGGGCCTTGAGTGTTTTTGGTTGTGGCCAAGTCAACATAGTTGATACCTTCCCTTCTTCCGCTGAAACTCCCTTTTCATTTATGATGTGGCCCAGATATTCTATCTCAGTTTGTCCAAAGGCACATTTAGACAACTTAACATATAACTTGTGCTCCTTTAGTGTTTGGAAAGTGGTATGTAAGTGTTCTAAATGTTCACTCCAAGTCCTACTATAAATGAGTATATCATCAAAGAACACCAAAATGAATTTCCTTAGATAAGGTCTAAAAACATCGTTCATCAAACTTTGAAAGGTTGAAGGTGCATTGGTAAGCCCAAAGGGCATTACCAAGAATTCATAGTGGCCATCATGGGTTCTAAAAGCTGTTTTCTCAATGTCCGTATGATGCATTCTGATTTGATGGTACCCTGACCTTAGGTCTAATTTAGAAAAATACCTTGCACCATGGAGTTCATCCAAGAGTTCATCAATGACGGGTATGGGAAACTTGTCTTTGATTGTTTCCCTGTTGATAGCTCTGTAATCCACACACATTCGCCAAGTGTTGTCTTTTTTCTTCACTAAGAGCACTGGAGATGAATAGGGGCTGGTGCTAGGCCGGATCATGCCCACTTGTAGCAGCTCATTGACAATTTTCTCAATTTCTGCTTTCTGAATATAAGGGTACCTGTAGGGTCTGACATTTGGAGGGATTGTTTGTGGTTTGAGGGGAATTTTATGATCTTGGTTTCTGGTTGGAGGTAACCCTTTTGGTTCCATAAAAATCTCAGCAAATGAGTGTAGTAATACTTGAATGTCTTGGGGCTGGAAAGGATTTTGGTTGGTCACAAGGCTAGGGGTTGCTTGCAAGCTGCTCAACTGAGCTACCACTCCATGAGGTTTTGTCTTAAGCATTGATTGCATTTGAGTTGCACTCACTTGTTGAATGCCCACAGATTGTCCCCCTCTAAGGACATGCTTCTTTCCTTGTGCTTGGAACTCCCATCTCAAGTCTTTGAAATCCCATAACACTGGTCCCAATGTAGTAAGCCATTGTACCCCTAACACCATATCACAGCCCCCCAGAGGAAGTAACCTCACATCTGTGGTGAATTCAGTACCCTGCACACTCCATGTGAAATCTGTTACAGCTGCCTTACTATATAGTTTGGTCCCATCTGCCACGACAACTGCCAAAGGGTTGGTAAACTGTATGATTTGTCCAGTTCTTTTAGCCATAATTGGGTCCAAAAAATTATGTGTGCTTCCTGAATCAATGAGTATTGTGATGGGACATTTTTTTACTTTTCCCTTGATTCTCATGGTACGAAAAGATGGTGCTCCAGACAAGGCATGAACAGAAATGTGGAAGTCCTCCTGTGTTTGGGTTGGTTCTTCCTCTTCCTCGAATATTAGGTTCTCCAATGGCTCTTCCTCTGCCTCCTCAACTTCAATGGAAAATAGTTGTTTCTTTTTGCACACATGGCCACGGTAGTACTTCTCGTCACACCCAAAACACAACCCCTTCTGTCTTTTTTCATCAAAGTCCTTAGTGGTCATGGCTTTGATTGGTGGTAAGGTATCATTTGTTTTGGGGAAATTTGGTAAGAGAGGTAGGGTAGGTTTCTGGAATAAGGTAAGGTTATTGGTGTTTTTGGGAGTTGAATAGGTAGAAGTGAGGGAAGTAGGAGTTTTGGGGTAATAAGGGGCCACTCCCTTAGCCTTTTATAGTGCCATAGTGGTTTCTTCTTGTAGCCTGGCCAACCCCATAGCCTGAGAGATGGTTGTAGGCCTGAACATCTGTACCCCAGCCTTGATTTCTTCATTTAGACCACTAATAAAACAGCTCACAAAGAATCCTTCACCTAGCCCATTAGTCCTGTTAGCTAATTCTTCAAACTTCGCCTGATAATCCCTCACAGTAGTTGTTTGTTTGAGTTTAGTCAATTGGCCCACTGCATCTTCATACACATTTTCATTAAATTGATCAAGCAAGGCTGAACTGAATTCTCTCCAATTCCTTACTGTGTTCGATTTTTCAAACCATCTATACCATCCAATGGCTCGATCTTCCAAATGTATGGCAGCTAAACGTACCTTCTGAGTTTCATCAATTTGATGAATCTTAAAATACTTTTCACATCGATATACCCAACCATCTGGGTCGTCACCAGAAAATTTTGGAAAATCGATGCGACCAAAACGGGGTAAAGGTCCATTGGTCCCAAAATTACCAGATCCTCCAGCTGGAAGACCTGTTTGAGGGGGCATTTGTAACGAAGTGGTGGGTAGATGGGTTACCTGCTCTGCAAGTTGGTCGTATTTGATCGCGAGAGCTGCTACCAAATTTCGAACCTCAGTCACCACCTCAGATTGATAATCGATAGATATATGAAAAATTAAAATTTGGTTTATTTAATGAAAGATCTAATTCTATCAAAAATCTTACAGTTTATTGTCCATGATTTTCCTTTTTATAAATCAAAATTCAATGTTGAAATATCCATCGATGTTCGATGAAAATGATTTTTTCTTGGATATTCTATAAGATCATATTACTACAATAAATACACGGTGGGGCCAACAATGGCAGTGGTGGAAAATCCACGGTTTCCACTGCCGGCGGAAAGTATTTAAACATTGTAGCAACAAATAACTGGCAATAATTTCTTTAGTCGGTGGGACATGATCATTTTCATAGGAAACCGGCTTAACTGCAAAGAAACTGATGCAGTTCAATCACAACCTTTCATCTTGATAAATCTAACCCATTAAAAGTACTTTTGGAAGGATGCGATTACATGGACCATCTTCCAAAGTTCAAAAGTGGACTGCAGACAATGTGGATTCTTGTCATAACTTTGTTTTCACTGATCATTTAGAGGATCAACCACCCGCCTACTAGTTGGGGGCCATCAAAATCGGAGCAAAACCTCGGATGAACTTGCCCAACACAAGAATTTATACTTGGTCCAAGAATGTTACTCCCTCTGTCCCTTTTTAAGTGATCCATAAGGGAATACGTACAATTTCAAACCCCTAAAAAACATATTTCTCTATATAACTTTTTAATTTTTTTTATACCAAATTAAAGTGGTCATTGAGTATTTTAATTTGGTGCAAAAAAAATTTAAAAACGATATGCGAAAGTACATTTTTAAACGTCCGCAAAAATACACGTTTCCCAAGTGGATCACTTAAAAAGGGACGGAGGGAGTACAAGTTATAACCATACGTACGTCAGGATAACCAACAAAATTTTACTTTTTCATATTCCAGCGTTTATACATTATTGGATTTTGCCATTAAATCATTGCCATAAATCTCGAAACAACAAACGACAATGGTACGATTAATTAGAGTTATTTACAGATTCACCACAACTTCATTATTTAATATAACTCCTTTTCAACTTCATAATTACAAGATTCACTACAACTTCACTATTTAATTTGAAAACTATAGAAAAGAAAAAATAGTAGCTAAAAAGTATGAGTCTCATCCCATCACTCGTCTTCTCGCCGGTGAGGAAAATCTTCTACAGAATCACTCGATCTCTTTCTGTGGTGAATCTCGTTCAAATTGTTTTTTTTTTTTGGAGCTTTGGGCGTAGGAAAGCTGGGGTATATTCTTAGAAGAGTTGTTATCAATAAAAGTCGTTCAAATTGGGAGCTTTTCCGAGATTGCATAGATCTGTTGTTTTTTTTTTTTTTGGGTAAATTAGCTTGAAATAGAAAAAAGTTAACCGAATATACAGCCTACAAGAGGCATACCCCAGGAGGAAAAGAAAAAAAGGAGAAAAGAAAAAAAATCTAAAACCTAACCATAGAAAAATAAATATCCAACAAAGCACAAAGCACACTTCTAAGAAGTAACACCAAAACACTTAAACAAAAGAAGGACATGCTAGCCTCAAGAACTAAACTCTTGAGGCCTTTAACATCTTGATTTTCTCCTGAAACTTCTTTTTGTTTTGATCTCTAGTGGATGAAGGAGTTGGGGAATCACCCACCACTTGGTTCAAACAATGTCGAGCTCCAATGAAATCGCCTTCCAAGGGAATTCGTAGAGGCTCTCGAAACCGTGTAGACCGGCGAAGAGCCACAAAAGGAGGCTCTTGTTGAGTACTACCCTGACCATGGAGAATCAGGGTAACATCACAAGATACAACCCCCGCACCATCTATCTTTGTCACCTCCACAGCGGAGGAGACACCCGAATCCTCGCATTTCTCAAGAACGCCAAATGCATTAGTTGTAGAAGGAACACTGCTAGACAATGAGATGTCCAAAGGCATACCCGGATTTTGAATTTTCCTCTTCACCACCTCTACCCAATCATCCTTACTTTCACTAAATACTCCATCTTTTGCATTTCGCTCCTGAGCAACCGGGACATCTTGTCCTACACTCTCCTTGACATTTTGCTCTTGAACAACTGAAACATCTTGTTCTACTCTCTCCTTGGGTTTCCACACTGGAGGAGGTGGAGCTTTGGGTTTAACATTGCAGGTGTTAGTAGAATGGCCAAAAATCTTGCAAACATGGCAGGCTTGAGGTTTCCAAGAAACCTCTACTCTAATTTCGTATGGTTCTCCGTAACCCAAATTCACTACAAAGGACTTGGGAATTTCCTTCGCTGCATCCACTTCAACACAAACTCTAGCAAACGTCAACCTGCTATGATTTTGCGTGAAATCATCATGGTAAAGAGGATTGCCGATGACACTAGCAATACTACTCAGTCCATCCTCTGTCCATAATTCAAGGGGAACATTGTAGAATTTAACCCACACTGGAACACTAGAGAAGACACTTTTAGTAAGTTGCATCCCAGGATGCCATTTTTTAATCACAATATGTTTTCCCGCGCAAAAGTATGGACCGTTCTCAAGAATGGAATCCAATGTGTCCTTATCCCTAAATTTGAACACTACAAATCCATTGTCTAAGGTGACCACATCCTCAACATCAATTTTCCATACCCTTTGAGCCCAAGATCTAACTTGAAAGTAGGATAAACTTTTATCCACAAAGTATCCCACAATAGCATGCTTCCATTTCAGTGCCCCATTTTCAGAAATCATAAGCGGAATCATGACTTGATTATTCACATACTCAATCGGAAATCTCTTAAGGTGTTTACTTAGCCTACCAGTTTTAACTTCATTGTTAAGTAAAACCTTAACATTTGTCCAAGCATTCAGGTTAGTTTTATCTTCGGATTTATCCCCTAGAATAAGAGGAGATACATCACTCATATTTGGGTTCTTGGCAGTGGTAGCCGCACTCCTAGTCGAATTTTGGAGTGGTGTAGTAGTTCCACCACTCTCAGTTGCCCTGACCGGAGTGCCAAGTTTCGGCCAAGAATCAGCTATAACCAAAGGCAATTGCAATTCAACTGCGTTGAGATTTTTTGCCACAACTGAAGTATCCTCCTCATCTTCAATAGAAACAATTTCAATATCAGAATACCCAAATGCATTGTCAATTTGGTCATGAAAGTCCCATAGAGTTAGCTTCGTAATTGATTTCCTCTTACCCATAACAACTCTTTCACTGTCCCTCAATATGCAGGAGAGAAAAGGAGAGAGGTACCTTGAAAAGGAAGCCTGCAGAAGCTCCGACAAGGTCGCCGGAAAGTCACCGAAAAAATCACTCCGGAAAATGGACGGTCTGGAGTGGATGAAAACCCTCGGCCCAGGGAATCTGACTATGTAGGTGGTTAAGCTTGGAGATACTTCGTTGGCCGCAGATCTAAATTTGAGCGGCGAGAACCTAAGAGAAAATTTGGGGATTTTACGCACCGTACTGTGTTCTGACCGATTCCCTATTCCCCTTCCCTTGCAAGTCGTCTGAGATTGGGGCTTCAACTGCATTCCATCGCCGAACAAGAGAAGCTTCCAGAATTTGCCAATTAACTGTTGCTCTACAACGTAAGGATTGACACCTCCCCCGCTCACCGGGGAGGAGTTATTATAGGCTACTGGCTTGAGTTGTTTCACTGAAATCAACACGAAACCGAGCTATGTGGATGATGAAGGCAGATTAAGGATTTTGCCTTACCATGATTTTGCCTTTGATACTCAACTTGTTATAACGTAAGAAGTTTACAACTAGTTTGTTACTCCTCTAATTCCACTATTTAATAGCGGAAGCTCAGTAAAAATTGAGACCAAGTCCAAAATCAATAGCCCTTAGAGAGATTTCAAACTCAAAGTCAAAACCCAAGCTAAAAATTGTTCCCTAGGAGGAGGAAGCAACTCCAACCTTGGGGAGTTTCTGTTGAGGTTCGATCTATTGTTCCTTTCAAATCATTAATTTTGGGGCTCTGAAGCAAAGCACTGGATATGGGCACAATACCTCCAACTACGACTGTCTTTGTTGACAACCTACCTTATCAAATTCGCAAGATTTGGGTCTTCAATCTCTTCTTAAGGTATGGTAAAATTAGAGATATTTTTATTCCTAATAAAAAGAGCAAAGTCACTGGCCAAAGTTTTGGCTTTGTGAGGTTTTCCAGATATGAGGATGCTGTCGTATCAATAGAACGCTCGAACGGGATGTGGGTCTGGAATCACAAATTGGAGGTTAATTTTGCGAAATTTATGAGAAAAGAGGATAATTTTAGGTCTCAAGGAAGCATGCAAAATAATCATATTCGCGGACAGTTGAGTTCCCAAATCCCAAACCCCCGTAAATTGAGCTCCAAGAACATCCAAAATGAAAAAAAGGGGAAAGGAAGTATGGAGAACAAAAGGTGTTGTCGAATCAAGCAAACAAGCTGAAAATAGAAGAATTGAAGCTACACTCAACCAGGCACCAAGTTTACAAACAGGAAAAATCCAGGTTCGAGCATCTGGTAATGGCTGGCTTTTGAGGAGTGTTGTTGCCACTATTCGTAAATTGGTCTCAGCATCAGATTTGGAGATGATTTTTTCGAAAGCAGGAATCCATGTCCAAATTAGACCTATGGGTGGAAGATCTGTTATAATCACTTTTCCTGATATGGAGTCTTGGGATTTAATCTTTAAGGAAAAATGGATTTCAATCTGGTTTGAACAAATTAACCAATGGAATGGGGAACAAGCCAATGAGGAACGTTTTGTATGGTTATCCTGTTTTGGTATGCCATTGAATGCCTGGTCTATATCAAATTTCAAGGAATTTGGCAGTGTTTGGGGCCATTTCATCCAAGTTGATGAGGGCACTTTACAGGAAAAATCTTTTGCAAAAGGTAACATTCTTATAGTCACAGAACTTCTGCAAATGATAGAAGGTATCATAGAAATGGTGGTAGATGGGGCAAGTTACAAAGTTCGTGTTAAAGAAGAAGACTCATTCAGATTTGTAAACCAAAATCAATTCTCTGTACCAGCATCACTGCCCGTGGATAATTTGTTTGAAGGAGGGGAGGATAAAGAAGATAATGATGTGTCCGAATCTGAGAATGATGGAAGCAAGAATGCTGATTTGGGATCAAAGATTGATGATAAAGCAGTGGAGGACAACACTAATGGTAATGAGCTGGCATTCTTTGATGACAAGGATCCAGAAATTTCAAAACAGATTTTGGTTGAGGAAGTAATTGATTCATTCAGCTCTACTTCGGGGATTGGAAAACCAATAGTGGGAGATGAAATAGTCATGGACAGTTTTGGGGAAGCTCCATTGGATGTTATGAATGAAACAATCCCACCAACTAACCTCATTAAGCACACGGTTAATGAGGCAAACACTAATAATACTTTGGTGATCTTAATGAAGCACTTTCGAATGGGATTGGACTTGAATTAATCTCACATGAAGCTGATAATGATGGGACACAGGTGGACCAGATAGTGGAAGAAAATCAAATCAAAATCCAAGCTGCAATTAAAGGAGTCAAAGGTAAAAAGAAGAGGAAGACCATTAATGAGATACTTGGCTACTCAAAGATAAAACAAGACAACAAAAAAGGGGGTAAGAAATGTGTTCTGTTTAGATCAGCAGTTGCAGCTGCTGCTTTGTCAGCATCCATCTCTTCAAATGGCATCAACAACAGAAATAAAATCTTACTGAATGAAACACAAGCTGTCTGGAAAGTTAATCAGCTGTATATGAATTATGATGGTGATGAGCAAGGGCGGATCTTAGCATGGGCTGTGGTGGGCTATAGCCCAGGTGGGGTTCCAAAAAACTGGAAAAAAAAAAAAATTATATGTAAAATTTTATCCTATCAAATTTTAGCCCACCTCATATTTTTGTGTAGCCCACCTCATTTCTGTGTGTAGCCCACTGCATTTTTTAGAAGGGCCGGTTCAATTATAAAACCCAAAATAAAATTAAAAAAAATTATCGAGTAACAATTTGGGGCTTTTTTTCAATCGATTATTTGGGAGACTAGGGGTTTCTCTAAAACATTTGAAGTTTTGAACGACTATGAACTGGGAAGGATCAAAAACAGACATTGATCAACCTAGGGTTTTAACTTTTTTCTTACCTGAGGTGAAGAAGAAACCCACAACTTGTTCCATTACTCCAGATCATCACAGCCTCACAGGCCTGAGGCTTTGAAGGTGCCGACTTCCAAGCAAGTTAAATCTTCTTCGAAATTTCGAAATTTTGGTGTTTGCTTCCTTCATTTGAATCACGAAATTTGGGGTCTGCTTTGAAGGGTTTTCTACTGTACCTTGTTGTCGGTGAGGGGTGGGCCAGCTGGCTTCATCAACAAAGCCACAAAGGTGAAGGTCCACTGTTTCTGACTTCACTTCACCCACCTAAAGACAACCGAAAAAAGTTGGAGTATACAGTATTTAACACCTAGTGGGCCATTAACTCCACTATATCTCACATTTTCCTTTATTCTATTGCATTCTTAGAATCTTATTAGTTATTAACGTTATTTTATTAACTCAATCTAGTTCTATTGTATCTCTTATTAACATTTTTTTATTGCATTCTTTTCCTCAATTGTTTAGGTTTTCGAGCTCCAACCTTTACGAATATGGAAATTAGAATATATTGAATATTTGGGTGCTGCTTTTATCTACACAAACTTGATGTACCTCGCCACAAGGAATTCCAGAAAATGTCCACCATTTCTGAATTATGCCGAGGATTAGTTGAGACAGAAAAGTCCTAGAACTATCATTTGGTTGAAAGGTTGATTCGTCTTGTTGCAACTCTTCCTGTTACCACGGCAACTACGGAAAGAGCATTTTCAGCTATGAAGCATGTGAAAACTGATCTTCGCAACAAAATGGGGGATGATTTTCTTGCTGATTCAATGATTATCTTCATTGAAAGAGAATTTGTTGAAGATATTGACTCGGATTCGATAATAGATGAATTCTACTCTCTCAAACACCGTAAAGTCCAACTTCAATAGTGTAAGTCTTTTCGTACTTTTCATTGAACTTTTCTTTTGTGTAATTTTGAACGTTTACGTATTTATGCACAAGTTTGGTTAGCCCAGGGTAGATTTGTGTCCTGACAACTTTAGAGAAGAAATGAACTAGAGATTTTATTCAGAAATAGAAGTTACAAAGAAATGAAGCCAGAGGGGGTATTTATACCTACACACCTCTAACTAACTACACAGTGTAACTGTACGGGTATGGTAACTGAAATAGCAAACCAACCAACTCTATCATACAAGAGAAACAAGACTAAAACTACATCTAGGTTCTATTTCTCTAACAGCCCCTTGCAAACTGATGCTGGAAGGAGTGACAGCCTCAGTTTGTCTCTCAGAAGTAGAAAACGAGCTACAGTAAGAGGCTTAGTTAAAATATCTGCCAACTGAAACTCAGAAGACACATGCTTCACCTGGAGCTGTTTATGGGCAATCTTTTCTCTGACAAAATGAAAGTCTACTTCCACATGTTTAGTCCGAGCATGGAAAACTGGATTGGTTGCAAGAGATAGGGCAGATATATTATCACACCAGAGGACAGGAGTACCAACCAAAGAAGACACCTGAAGATCTTTAAACAACTGCAATAGCCACATGATGTCTGCTGCTGCATTGGCTAGAGCTTTGTGTTCTGCTTCAGTCGAGGACCTAGCAACAGTGGTTTGTTTTTTTGCAGACCAAGACACAAGATTGGACCCCAAAAATACACAATATCCCCCTGTGGATCTTCTGTCAATAGCATTGCCAGCCCAATCAGCATCAGAGTAACCAGTGAGATGCAGAGAACTCTTATCAAATTGAAGACCATGGGTCAAAGTACCCTTCACATACCTCAAGATACGTTTAACAGCTGTATAATGACATTCTAATGGATGATGCATATTTTGACACACAGAATTCACTGCAAAGGACAATTCTGGTCTTGTAAGAGTAAGGTATTGGAGAGACCCCACTAAGGATCTATATAGCTCAGGGTTTGGCACAGGTGTTTGTGCATCTGAAGTGATTGGTTTCAAAGAGGAAGGAGATGCACAGGGACGACAGTCTTGCATCCCTGCTTTAGTAAGTAAATCCATGGCATATTTGGTCTGTGACAGAACAAACCCCTGAGATGTAGTATGCACCTCTATACCCAGAAAGTAATGTAACTTACCCAGATCCTTGAGAGCAAAAGTGGAACTTAATTGAGTAATAAGAGAGGTGATAAGCTCTGTATTAGATCCAGTAATCAGAATGTCATCAACATATACTAGAATATAAACCATATCAGATCCTTTATGCAACACAAACAGAGATGAATCTGCAAGACTATTATGAAAACCAAGAGTTAGTAGAGACTGTGAAAGCATGTCATACCAGGCCCTAGGGGCTTGTTTCAGACCATAAAGAGCTTTATGCAAATGACATACATGATGAGGATGTGCTGAATTCACATAGCCTTGAGGCTGTCTTAGAAACACCTGTTCTTGAAGATGTCCATGCAAAAAAGCATTTGAGACATCCAGTTGTTTAATTGTCCAGTCAAACTGAAGAGCCAAGGAAAGGACCACTCTAACTGTTGGTTGTTTTACCACAGGGCTGAAGGTCTCTGTGTAGTCTACTCCCTCTGTTTGCTGGTATCCTTGAGCAACCAAACGAGCCTTGTACCTAGAAACAGACCCATCAGGATTCCTCTTGATTTTGAAGATCCATTTACACCCAACCACAGGAGTATTGGGAGGCAATGGAACCAAAGACCAAGTCCCTTGAGCCATCAAAGCTTGGTATTCCTCAGCCATGGCCTGCCTCCATTCAGGAAAAGAAATAGCCTCTTTGAAGGAAGTTGGTTCAGAAGTAGGAGAAAGATGAACACACAGAGAGAAAGGATGTTTAGGGACTGTTATACCATGCCTGGACCTAGTAAGCATAGGATGAGTGGAAGAAGGAGCTATAGTGGAAACAAGAGTGGGCTGAGCAGAAGATGAAGGAGCTGGTGAAGGACCAGGAGGTGGCATTTGTGAAGAAGTAGTAGAGGAGACAGAAGGGGTTGAAGTTGATGAGGAAGGAAAAGAAGAAGTTTGTGAACCAGTAACAGGTACAGAGAAGGAAGAAGAAGGAATAACAAATTGAGGAAGAACTTTAGAGACAGTAGAAGAACAAGCCTGAGTAGAGGGCAGAAGAGTAAGATAAGGAAAATCATGTTCAATGAATTTGACATGTCTAGAAATATAGACTCTCTGTGTGACAGGATCTAGACATCTATAACCCTTGGTGTTGGCACAATACCCCAAGAAAATGCAAGCAGTAGACCTAGGTTCCAATTTATTGGAAGTATAAGGTCGAAGCCAAGGGAAGCAACAACATCCAAAAGGTTTAAGAAGAGTATAATCAGGTGGAGTATGATACAACTTATGATAAGGAACTGCAAACTGTAGAGATGAATGAGGCAAACGATTGATAAGATAAAGAGCAGTAGTGATGGCTTCAAGCCAAAAAGTAATAGGAAGATGAGCTTGTTGAAGCAAGGTAATAGCAGTTTCTATGAGATGACCATGTTTTCTCTCTACAAGTCCATTTTGCTCAGGAGTATAAGGACATGTAGTTTGATGTAAGATACCAAATTGAGAGAAAAAGAATTGCATGAGTTTATTCAAAAATTCACCCCCACAATCTGATCTGAAAGTTTTAATAGTATGCTGGAAATGATTAGAAACAAAAAGCTGAAATGCTTTAACATGGGAAGCAACATCACTCTTATATTTCAAGGGAAACAACCAGCAATATCTAGTGAAATCATCGATTAACAAGAGATAGTATCTAAAACCAGAGAAAGAAGCTATGGGAGCAGGCCCCCAGACATCCATATGAATCAATTCAAATGGTGTAGTGGTGTGAGAAGTAGACATAGAGAAAGGTTTCTTATGACTCTTTCCAGCATTACAAGCATAACAAGTAAATGGTAAAGAAGTAGAAATAGGAAGATGATACTGTTGAGCTAAATGATGGAGAAGAGCTGCATGAGGATGGCCCAATCTTCTATGCCAAAGTTCTGAAGAAGTAATAGAAGTAGTATGAAGGAGAGCTTTAGCATCTGGAATGTGACTAGAGGAAGGAAGAAGGGGATAGAGTCCCTGATGGCAAGACCCCTGATGAACCACTTGGTTGGTCAGAGAGTCCTGTATAGTATAACCAGAAGCATCAAAAGTGATTTTACAGTGATTATCAAGAGCAAATTGATGGACTGAAAGAAGGTTATGAGAGATTTTGGGAACATGAAGAAGATTATTTAAGAGAAAAGAATGCTTAGGAAGAGAGAGTATTCCTTTACCTGTATTAGAGACAAAAACAGACTGTCCATTTCCAACTGAGACAGCTGAGGGACCTTGGTTTGTAGGGACCTGAATGTGATTCAGATTGTTGGTCACATGAGTAGAAGCACCAGAGTCAAAATACCAGGGTCCTGGTGTGATGTTAGGACCAGGAGAAGATGGTGGTCCTGAGACAAACAAACCAGTTGGTCCATGCATTTCATAACCCTGAAAAGGAGCACAAGGGAACTAATGACCACCTTGTGGCTGGTAGTGAGAATGACCCTGATAATCAGGTGCAACCATGAGAGCCTGTGGCTGAGTAGATCTCTGAGAAAAGTTAGATCCCTGAGATGACATTAGTGTAGGATTATAGGTTTGAGATACCCCTTGCATACCATAACCCTGTGAAGGCCCTGGAGACCCAAACTGAGAACCTGAATAACCAAGCTGTGAAGGCTGAAACTGCATCTGCATCCCAGAACCAACCTGTGAAGACTGAGACTGCATTCCATACTGAGAATTTGGAGGTCTATACTCCAAATTCTGTCTATAATAGCAGGAGAAGGCTTGGTGATTAGTACGGCCACAAATCTGACATGCTCCAGGAGGGAAATTATAAGCTTGAGGTCCTTGAGAGAAGTTATTTCGATTACCACCCCTGTTATTAAAACGATTACCACCAAAGTTACCACCCCTGTTATTTCTATTACCACCAAAATTACCACTGTAACCTGACTGTGATTGAACCATGGGATACTGCAGTGGTGCTTGTGTAGAGGAAGGTGGTACTTGTGTGGTAGAGGAAGTGCCACCACTGTGCTGAGTTAGTAGAATAGTGGTAGTGTCTACAGAATCAAGATAAAGATCCTCTGCCAAAAGCATTGAAGCAAGAGCATGGAATGTAAGAGGTGAGGTTTCAAATCGTGTTCGTATGGCTTGTTTAAATGAGCGATATTGCTCATTAGGAAGTCTTTTCAATGTGTGAAAGACAAGTTCTTCATCATCCATATGAGAGCCAGTTGCTTCTAACTTCTGAATGAGCACTTTGATGAAATCAATGTATTGTTCCATCGTGGTAGTCTTCTTCAGATTGTAGATACGACATTTAAGGTCATGAATATGCGTACGAGACAAACTACTGAATTTTTCTTCCAAACGAGACCAGACTTCACTAGTACGCTTAGATCCAACAATATGAGGTAGCAAAGAAGAACTAATTGTTGCTATTAAACAAGACAGAAGCATACGATCAACAGTCTCCCAACTCTTATACTCAGGATTAGGGCTTCGATTTCCATTTTGATCGGTGATTTCAAGCGGTGGAACCCTAACTGTTCCTTTAGCATGATCGAACAGAGAATTAGCAAGTAAAGCATTCTCAACTTGTGTCTTCCACGCAAAGTAGTTTGTGGAATCAAGTTTTTCCGTAACAAACGAAGAGAAATTTGCGATTAAGAAAGTAAGAGCAGGAGGTAAATACTCTGTTGTTGTAGGCGCCATTGATGTACCAGTAATCGATTATCAGATATGATTTTGTGTTGACAAAACCCTAATTCTTCACAATTCGTTGTTGTGAAAACCCTAACTCGTCGCAAATCTTGTTGCTGAAACTTTAATCTTCAAGACCTTTCTGAAACCCTAACAAACTCAAGCTCTTAGCTTTAATTGATGAAGAAATTCTCGACTCTCGTCTGTGAAGGATCCCAGACTAAAACCCTAACCGACTTTCGTCTGTTACAGGCTCTGATACCATGACAACATTAGAGAGATAAAGAGAAGAAATGAACTAGAGATTTTATTCAGAAATAGAAGTTACAAAGAAATGAAGCCAGAGGGGGTATTTATACCTACACACCTCTAACTAACTACACAGTGTAACTGTACGGGTATGGTAACTGAAATAACAAACCAACCAACTCTATCATACAAGAGAAACAAGACTAAAACTACATCTAGGTTCTATTTCTCTAACATGTCCTGGATCCGCCCTTGGTGATGAGGATGAGGTTGTGAGCAAAATTGCAGAACTGAGAGCTGTGAATAATACCAGAGCTGTTTGTTAACTCTAAAATTCCATACCAAGGGCAGTGCCAAACATTTACCTTCTAGCAAATGAAAATATTGTCTTGGAATATCAGGGGTCTTTCCAAAAGGGAGAAAAAGGGAAGAATCAAGAAAGTTCTGAAGGAAAAAAGTGGAGATGGCCTTCTTTCAAGAAACTAAGCAGGGTTCTCTAACAATTGATTTTCTAAAGTCTGTTTCGTGGGAAGATCAATTTCAATTTCTGGATTTTGAAGCTTCAGGTACTGCAGGAGGATTTTTGTGCATTTGGAATCCAAGGAATTTCATCATTTGAGAGATTTGCTGCCTATGTTTGATGCTGCTGCTCTTTACATTGGCCTTGGGGTATTTTTATTTTGCTGCTGTGGGGTCAGTGGATTTGATCCACAGAGGCCTTGGCCTTGGGGTTCGGAGTCTGGTTGCCTTCATGCAATCTAATTGGTGGTGCTGCCATAGCTAAATTTTTGAAGTATTCTGTGGAGTCTGTGGAGTGATGCCTTCATGCTGTCTAATTGGTGCTGCTGCCACTGCTCAATTTTTGATCTTGTACTATCCAGAAGCTGGGAAGTCTTACCTATGGGAGTTTATATTTCAATCTTGTGCTATATTTCCAAATTGTATTTGTATCCCTTTTAGGCGTCGCTCTTCGGCTTTTGGTTGACCTCTCGTTAACCTTTTGTTATTTCCCTAGGATCCTTGGTATGCATTTGATTGTCGCGGTGAGAGGTGCCATCATAGTTGGGATGTGTCTTTTGCATTGTGATGCCTTTCCCCATGGATCCCATTGATCTTTGTAATTCGTTTCCGAAGATTAATGTAATCCTTTTTTGCTGTTCAAAAAAAAAAAAAGTATGAGTCTCGAACCTAAACTTTTGTCCTAATGAGGAGCCTCTTATTCTGAAAGAGATGAAATTAATTTCATGGATTATGGCCCCACGGCAAATCGTGTCTGGGCGGCCTTGTCACTGACAGCTCTGTTCAACAAGACACATCGCGGGTCAATAATGACATTTCTTGAGCAAATAAAAAAGTGAAAGAATCAATAACGAGATAAGAAAAAAAATAACAAATTTCAAATCCGAAAATGCATGCTCTTGTTTAGGCATTCCAGAGGAGACAAAAAAATCACAATTATGACTAAAAGTACCAAGAATAGTTCTCAAAACTGCTACAATACAGTCCCCTAATTTGGAGATGTACGCTATGCAGTTTCTTGAATCACCTTAAATTCATAAAGTTTTGTAAAAAAAACAAACAATAAATGTAGAAAATTCATCATGTTTTTATAAAAGATTCACAACGCCAAAATGGGTTGATCGTTTCGTTTAAAAAAAGACAATTAATCTCGTACCATATCACACTTGATACAAATGTTATGAAGTCAAGGTCATCGGCTCGAATTTATGCGCAAATATTATATGTTCATTTACAAAATTATGAATTCAAGTATAAAGTTACAAATTTATATCAAAACATCATAAAATTCTATTCATGTAAGGTTGCATATGGATATGGTGTACACTCATATAGAGAGTAGGTATTGTAACATTTTCTGTTATTTTCGGATCGGTGAGTAATAGATAAGAGGGGAAAGAATATACGTAGAAAATATCATAATTATGACTAAAATTACCGAGAATAGTTCTCGAAACTGTTAGTCCCCTAATTTGGAGATGTAGGCTATGCAATTTCTTGAATCGCCCACAACATTTTGTATAAAAAAAATTCAGAATACACGCAGAAAATTCATCACGTTTTTATAAAAGATTCACAACGTCAAAATGGGTCGATCGTGTACACACTCATATATGTTTATATACAAAATTACGAATTCAAGGATAATGTTACAAATTTATATCAAAGCATCATAAAATTCTCTTCATCAAGGGTGCATATGATCGTGTACACACTCATACATAGAGTAAGTATTGTTGCATTTTCTGTTATTTTCGGATCAAGAATAATAGGTAAGAGGGGTAAAAACTCACGAGAAGTAAGGGGATCCGAAGTCTGGAGCAGTTCTCTAGCAGCCACTTGAGAAGCCAAGAGAAGGGTACAGATCAAAATGACTTTCCAAACAACAGAAAGCATTCTTATTGCCATTTTTGTTCAAGCATAAAGACAGGTGATATAGGGTTCATACATGTCCTTTTATAGCCAAAATTATATTAATAAGAAGATTTGGGCCACAAGAAGAGTTCATAGACTTTGATTTTTTTTTTTGGAGCCACAAGAAGACTTGGTCTCTAACCAACAACCATATGATGTGAATCAAATGTAAAAGAAAATAAAAATTCGATGTATAGAGGTCTTCAATTATGATGTCTGGCAAGGGGCGGCTCAGTTCCACACGTACATTTCTCAGCCGCCCCTTGCCAGGCATCATAGTTGAAGACCTCTCTACATCGAATTTTTATTTTCTTTTACATTTGCTTCGCATCATATGGTTAGAGACCAAGTCTTCTTGTGGCTAAAAAAAAAAAAACCAAAGTCTTTCAAGTCTATATTTATATACTTTAAATTAGGTAACTACTATTATCTTTTACTTCCTTTCTTTTTCTGTTCCCTATATGATGGTGGTCGTTGGTGTCAGTAGAACTCACTAGCTAGTTTAGCTGCTATTGCTGTTGTGGTTTGCTAGTTTAGCTAGCATTATGAAGTGTGGCATGTTTAGCTAATGGGCAGTTAGAGAGATATTTAGTTGGTTAATCAAGGTGTTCAAGAGTTATCTTGTATAAAAGGGCCAGGCCTAGCTCTCTCTCTGTAACCAACGATTCTGAAATTAGAAATGAGATGAATTTCTGTTTTCCTTCACTTGTCTTCTACATTTGTGGTTACGGTTTACTACTTTCTTTATGGTATCAGAGTGATCTAAAGACCTGCGTCTGAAGATCCTGAGGAATTGCAATCTAAACTGAGAAAGATCGTTCTTCGTAATCAAGATTTAGTTTCGATAACAAGATCAAGAACAATATGTCATCAACTTCAGAAACAACCACAGCAATAGTGGCTTCGACAATTCTTCCATCAGCGTTGGCTTCTCTGGTATCGAATTTTCATTCTTTGGTCAATATCAAGCTTGATGCAGCTAATTACACGCTTTGGAGGATTCAAGTGGAAAGTGTAATGGAAGCCAACGGATTTTACGGATATCTTGATGGTTCAATTCAAGCTCCTTCCTTAGAAATTTGTAATGCTCAAGGTGAAGTCTCTGTAAATCGTTCTTATACCTTGTGGAAATTGATTGATTCACAACTTAAGTCATGTCTGAATGCATCTCTCTCTCAATCGACTCTACCCTATGTCCTAGGGTTAAGACATGCATATCAAGTTTGGGATTCCTTAGCAAAACGATACGATGTTATATCTGAGAATAATATTCAAGAACTTAAAGATGAGTTGTACAATGTCACTAAAACATCTACTATAGAAGCATATATTGACAAGATTCAAGAAATAGCACAGAAATTAACAACTGTTGGATGTGTGATTGAAGATGATGAGATTGTGTTTCGTGCTTTACAAGGACTGCCAAAGGCCTTTAATGGATTAAGAACTACTGTCAGAGCAATGAGAACCAGAGGTTATAAGGTTACATTTGATGAACTTGTAACAATGATGAAAAGTGAAGATGCAGCTAAGCAAAGAAACATCTGACTTAGATGTTCATAATATTGTTTTAGAAGCTTCTCGTGGTAGGAATAGTCAGAATCAAAATAGTAGGAATATGGTGTCAAATATGGTTCAACCTCAACCACAAGGCTATGGCACTGGATATGTAAGATTTTAGAATCCCTCACAACAGCAATATATCTCTGAGAATTCACAGTCACAGCAGTACTTTCCAAGTAACAGTTCTAAGTACAACAATAGAGGAAAAGGAGGAAGATCCAGATTTCATTGTGATATTTGTGGAAGGACAAACCATTCCACTAATTACTGTTACTATAGATCTGGTGGTTCTGGATCTCAGTGGAGAGGATATGGTAATGCTCCATCACAAGAATATCTTAATGCTCCATCCCACCAGTATAATAACCCTCAACCTCAACTTGTTGTTTCACAGCCACAGTATACAGTACCTCAAACTCAATTTTATCCTCAAGTGTATGGACAACAAGGATTTCCTGTGTATCACTCTTCTTCTCATTTTGCTGGACCACCAAGGTCAAATGGAGGAGGTTTTAAACCAGGTGTGCTTGGAGCACCAATGATGCATTCCACTGTAATTAATACCTCTACTCCAATTGCACCACCTGATCTGACTCAGCCTAACTTTCATACTTTTGCTCCTACTGCTTTTGCTGGATTTGCTGGTCAGTGTAATATCCCTTGTATACCATCTGAAATTGCTTCATCTGTTCCTTATACTGCATATTCTGCACCAATTGGATCTGGGACTGCTAATCAACCATGGTTGTCACGCCCTGTTTTTTTTTTTTTTTGACATAAATAAATAGTCATTTCTCAAATGAAATCATCGGTATCTCTCATACATTTGGTCCCCAAAAATAATCATCTCACAATAAATTTTGGTCTCATAACAAATGATAAGCCTAAGTTTTCAACCATATATCCCTTGTCAAATGTGAGAAAAGATACTTAGGTTGTACAGCTTTCCTATGTCGAAAGGAATAACTGATTAAAATTTACAAGATCATCTTTCAAAATAAAATATTTACATGATGATAAAAAACTCTTCATGCCATGCTTTCAAACATCATGCACTTCAACGTTCAAACATTCCAGTTCATGCTCCTCACTAGTTCTTGCAAATAAAAGGGTGAGCATTCACTTCGCTCAGTAGAGGTTCCCTT
Organism: Vaccinium myrtillus; assembly: GCA_016920895.1. Taxonomy (NCBI): domain Eukaryota; kingdom Viridiplantae; phylum Streptophyta; class Magnoliopsida; order Ericales; family Ericaceae; genus Vaccinium; species Vaccinium myrtillus. Next base: position 225,120 of record JADGMU010000847.1, read on the forward strand.
ATGCAGATTTTACACATGCATGAGATGACTACAATCTGGAATGATCACACTTTAAGCAAAGATACTTCAGCAAGTTTCCAAGTTACCGAATGTTAACACACTCCAAATTTTCAACCTTTCACGCACACGCATGAACATATTCAAATTTCATTATGTCTCGTAATATTTTCTTTTAAATTTAACTCATCAGATCCGACTCACTCATAAAGTCACCACACGCATACCACTGGATTCTAGCTACAAATATCCGAGTGCTTCAATTATTAATTTTTTTTCTTTTAGTAATTTAAACAAACATTCCGGGTATTTCATACCCCGTACATTTCCCAAATAATACTCCGGGTAAGTATGGCCCGTGCACCGCTAATCAATATTCCGAGCAAGTGGAATTCCCATACCACATTAACCAAATATCAGAACATACTTGAAGCCTTTTTCAAATAACTTATCGCCCCGTAAACACCCTCGTGTCCAAAATGTGTCCAAGTGTCCCTTAAGGCTCATGTGTCCCATGGGGATTTGCGTGTCCCTCGAGTGTCTCACAAGTATCTGCGTGTCCTTAAAGTTAACAAGCGGCAAACTCTCTAGTGGCCCCAAGCTTTGGAATTTTGGCCTTCGTATAATTCGAACATGTAACCTCATGGAAGAAAAACGCTTATTGTTTTCTCATGCCCATTTGGCCAAACCCCGCAGGATTTCCAGCGTGAAACGTGATGGATGATTGTCATCTCTCTTTTCTTGGTGATGCCGTGTCATTTTTCTCCCATGATGTGTTTTGGGTCTCTCTTTTCTTTTTGTGGGGGCTTTACCAACTTTATTAGGGTTTTGGTGGTGGGATGATTTGTGTTTAACATCTTGTATTATCTTCTCAGGTTAGTAAAATAAAAATTAAAAAAATTCGTAAGATGCTTTTAGTTATATGCTTCGCTCCACTTTTAATCGCTCGCTCTACACTTCCAATCTCAATCCCCGTTCTTGCTCTAGCTGTCTGTAATGTACGTCCTTTGTGTAACCTCCTGGTTTTGTTTGGTACTCTACTCTTAATTAACCGGAATGTCACTTCTAGCCCTTATTTTGAATTTGGCTTCACTAGACATTAATTTAACTTGAACATGCGCTACTTACAACTTGGCAAGGGAATTTTCCGAACTGGGTTTGTAGGGAGGCTTCTTTGAATGTTTTCCAGTTGAAGTGATCAATAATAATATTATCGATTGGCAGAACAATTCAACAAAGTCAATAAATTGAAAGGTGGGATTTTACCATTTTCCCATACGTCATTGTGCTATGCTAAAATTCCTATGAAACAAACTCTAGGACTTTGTTGGCTTTGGTTTTTTTAGATCCACCCCCCTCTTTTCGCACGGTGAATTTTTTTTTTTTATCGGCAAAAGAAAATTTGATCTCCATAAAGGGCTATGAAATTCGTACAAAATTTCATCTTTCAGCACGGTGATCTTTAATAAGCTTTTTCTCTAATTAATACTCTAATATTTTCTCTATCAATTAATCTCTCTTCACTCATTACCCTCAAAACCTAAACCAAATAAATGCTTAAGATCCCTGCAATTTCTTTAACTACGGACAATATGAACAATAAACACAATTTCCAGAATCTCGTGAGCATCTTCATTTATCTTTTTAATTTTTTTTTTTAAATCAAGGGTGTGTTATATGTACAAAGCTCTTAAAACTTTGACCCAAAATTGAGTGCTGATAAGTATAAAACCGACAAAGCCTGTTCAGCTCGGCTAAATGGTCTGGTCGGCCTAATATCTCCAAAATGTCATGGATGACTATGAATCTCTGGTTCCATATCCTAAACAATACATATAGGTAAATTAGGACTCTCCTACACTACCTAAGCTTCCACGAGGATAAGCATAACCATCCAATCCTTATTAGGGCTCCCCTTCTGACGGGATGGAAGGACTCCGGTAATCTACAAGTGCCATCCTTATAAACACCTGATCGACGATCCTCCATCACAGTCCTAGCAAAACTCTACCTCGTACATCGCCTATATAAAAAATCTTCGCACAACAAGGATAGGTAACGAGCTCTGGCACTTCATTTGCTTGAGCTTTATTCTACTATTCTCCACAAATATACTGACTTAGGCATCGGAGGGGCACATTGGTGTTTTGTTCTTCTCTGCAACTTTCTAAGATTGAGCACTCTGAAAAACGATTCATCAAGTGCAATTAGAGGTTTGTTAGGTAAAGAAAGAAAAAATGGAACATTTAAACATCCCAAGTGTTATAAAACTGACGCTAATACGCTATATAAAAAAAAAAAAAACTTTACACAAACTAAATAAGGCACCGGAACATTGTGAAACTCTATGGCTTCCGTTACCACGAAAAGCAAACTTTTTTGGTTTGCGAGTATAGGGAAAGAGGAAGCTTAGCGAATGTTTTGAGGAGCGAAAAGGATGCCATGAAGTTGGATTGGAATAAGAGAGTAAATGTAATTAAAGGTATGGCTTATGCTTTATCTTACTTGTATCATAACTGTGTGCCTCTGTAATTTATAGAGATATATCAACAAGAGTGTCTTGTTGAACTCGGAAACATAGGCTCATTGATCGTGTCGTGCCGAGTCAAAAATATACTTGTAAAAACTTAGAATTAACTACTACTCCAAAGAATAGTGGCTAAGTCCGAGTGTCGATCCACGGAGACAATTTGGCTGAGTTACGTTAACTTCGATTTGTTTCTAATTTAATTCAATAAAAAGAGGATTGGATTGATTGATGTTGGAAACTGAATGAATTGAGAGAACAAGTAATTAAATTGGTGGAAAACTAGTGAGAGAAAGATCTAGGGTTTCGAATCCACCCCGACCACGTAACTCGGTTATGCGTAGGTTAGGATTTCTACTCGAATCACAATTTGTCAAGAGAATAATTGAGTTGCTAACAGGCATGGACTATCCCATAGCACGGACCGTCTCGCTGGCACAAACCGTCTCTTTCACGGACTGTCCAGTGGCATGATCCGTCTTACGAGCATAATCCATCTCAGTTACCCAAGCACAAGCGAAGAAAACCATTGACTAACTAGGTATTTGAGAGTGCACGCACAAATACTCAACAAATTGAAAGAAGTGAAACGATTCCATTCATATGTAATGAAAACAAGTTCTTAGTTAACCAATCGATTCGAAATAGAAAACCTAGGCCTACACATAAACAAAGTTACTTGATTCGGTGCTTCATCTTCCCCCAAGATAAGGGGTTTAGCCGGCCATGGATGAGATTGGAGCTCTTGGAGTTGATGAAAACTTGAAGAACATGAAGAACAAAGGAGTTTCTCTCTCTAGGTAGCCTCTCTCAATAGTTGGGGAACCCTAAAACAATGTTAGGAAGTTCTATTTATACTCAGAGACCTAAAAGTTACATAAAACGCGTCCAAAACGCTGATTTCCGTGTTCGTTTGACCGGACCAAGACATGGGGGTCCGGACCAGAGAAGCTGGGAGTTATACAAACCCCCCGGTATGCTTCGTCCGGACCAAGAATTTCCCTCGTCCGGACGAAGGGTACTGGGAGGTAGGATTTGCCGTGTTAAGTGCTGGTCCGGTCCCGGAAAGTGTTGGTCCGGTCCAGAGATGCTGCAACTTGAATTTCCGCTCCTTTTTATGCACATCTTCCCATCCTCGGCGCTTTAAAATCACTCCAAAACACGTTTTCCAAGTTCTCGAGCTTCTAAGGCCTGAAACACCAAGAACCAACAATAGCTAATCAAATAACAACCTATTTGGCCTAACAAAGTGCGAATTAGAGAGATTAAACGGGTGCTTTTCAGCGCCTATCACTCATGTCTCGTAATTTGGCACTGCAAGGTTTTTAAAGTTCAATTCTTCAAATTGGACCGCGGTGGTAGGCACATACGGATACATTGCTCCAGGTAATTTTAATTAGTTCGCTGGAAAAGTTCAAAAATAGAGATCCTTTAATGTGCATCTTTACTGTATTTATTTTGCAGTGAAGCCCATACAAATTGCAAGTATATCGTTACAATTCAATATTGAACGAACACCTTTAGGTTTCAGATTACCTTGATTCTTCACAAAATTCAACAAATCCAAAGAGAGCCCTTTGGAATTCAGAGTCCGTTTGTCGGGTGATTATATTACTTTTTATGGTTGCCGTGTCTATTTTTGCAATTCCAGTGTCAATCATGGTTTTTAGTCATTTTCATTTTTTGGGTAACAGATATCTAGGCCAGCTTGTGCGCACTTCGACTAATTTAGAGGTGTTGAAGTTAACAAGCAAGCAAACTCTCTAGTGGCCCCAAGCTTTTGAATTTTGGCCTTCGTATAATTCGAACATGCAACCTCATTGAAGAAAAACATTATTGTTTTCTCATGCCCATTTGGCCAAACCCCGTGGGATTTCCAGTGAAACATGATCGATTATTGTCATCTCCCTTTTCTTGGTGGTGTCGTGTCACTTTTCTCACAATGTTGTGTTTTGCGTCTTTTCCAACTTTATTAATGGTTTGGTGGGGGATGATTTGTGTTAAACTTGCTGTATTATCTTCTCATGTCAATAAAAAAAAAATCGTCCCGTCCATATCCCTCGACTCTAGCCCTAGGTCACATAATCTTTTAGTAAGATGATTCGCTCCGCTCGTAATCGCTCGCTCTATACTTCCAATCTCAATCCCCGTTCTTGCTCTCGCTTTCTCTAAAGTATGCCCATTATGTAACCTCCGGGTTTGGCACTTTACTGTTTACCGGAATGTCACTTCTAGTCCTCATTATTTGAATTTGGCTTCCATAACCATTTAACTTGAACATGCCTTACTACTTGGCAAGAGAATTTTCCGAACTAGGTTTGTAGGGAGACCTCTTTAGATGTTTCCCATTTGAAATGATCAATAATAATGTTATCGATAAAATAAAATGAAGTAAATAAATTGGAAGGTGGCATTTTACTGTGTTACCCGTGTCATGGGTTAGATAAATTTAGCTATTCTGATGTACCAAAAAAAAAAAAAAAAGATGCCTAAAATTTCTATTAAATAGACTCTAGGACTTTGTTGTTTTTTTTTTTTTTTTTTTTTTCAGATCCACCCCATCTTTCACCAAGGCAATCTTTAATAAGTTTTTTCTTTAATTATTACTCTAATTTTTCTATCAATCTCATTCCAGTCATTACCCGAAAACCATACCTCAAAACCTAAACCAAATAAAAGTTAACACCATGTTCGGTTTGGTTTTCCAAACCTTGGTTCCCACTTTTTCAGTGGGGCCCCTCATTTTTTGCCTATATTTTTCTCTCCTCTCTATTTCTAGCAATGCTATTCTAGTGCATATTTTGTGTGAGAAGCGTCCGTGGAGTCCACTTTAAAGACCCACACAAATGATCCAAGCCGTCCATTAGTTCTAAAATTATTCTTTAAGTCATCTAGGAAAAAATTAGATCAATCTTATACATAGAATTTTAAGTATTTGATCTGGTTGTCTAACTTTCTTTTAAACTTTTATAAAATTCGGTATCCTAAATTGTGAATGAATAATTCGAAGACGGATCAACCGGTTATAATTTTTCGAATGAGCTGATTTTTTAGGAGTGACTCAAAAAATTACTTAAAAAAGTTAATAACCTGCATGGATCGTTTGTGTGAGTCTTCAAAGTGGGTCTCACAGACGCATCTCACACAAAATATGCACAAGAGTAGCATTGCTAGAAATAGAGAGAAGAGAGAAAATATAGGCAAAAAGTGGGAGGGCCCAATTGAAAAAGTGGGAACAAGGTTTGGAAAACCAAACCGAACATGTATCACTTCAAAAACACAATTTCCAGAATCTCCTAAAATGGTAAGGCCGGTGAGAGCATCTACATTTATCTTTTTAATTTTTATTTTTTTTATCATTATATGAGCAAAATTCTTAAAACTTTGACCCAAAATTGATTGCTGGTAAGTATAAAATCGACAAGGCCTGTTCAGCTCAGCTAAATGGTCAGGTCGGTGTAACATCTCCAAAATGTCATGGATAACGAAGGATCTCTAGATCCATATCCCAAACGATATATATAGGTAAATTAGGACTCTCCTACACTACCTAAACCTCCACGGGGATAAGAAAAATAGTCCAACCCTTATTGTTGTGGACTCCGGTCATTGGACTCTACATGTGCCATCCTTATGAACGCCCGACAATCCTCCATCATAGTCCTAGCATGACTACCTCCTACATCGCATATATAAACAATCCTCTCACAGCAGGGATAGGTAACGAACTCTTGCACTTCATTTGCTTGAGCTTGATTCTCCTATCCTCCACAAATATACTGACTTAGGCATTGGAGGAGTGTTGGACCACACCGGTGTCAACTTCTTCTCTACAGTGTCGAAGACTGAGCACGCCGAAAAACGATTCAAGCGGGATTGGAGGTTTGTTAGGTAAAGAAAGAAAAAGTGATACATTTAACATTCTGTAAGCTCCATAGGCCGAGCTCCCTTTTGGTTGGCACTTTCATGCCGAAAACACACATTCACATGTATCCCTTTTTATTACTTTGTAATTTCTTTTACTTATCTTCTTAGAGTGTCTGTATAGGAAGTGAAAGGAATTAAATTTATCTTGTAATATAGAACTATGGGTCGTTAGTTTGTCAAGGCGCACGTGATTGATAGCAAGGAATTTTACGGACTAAATTGCACGAAATTCATATGCGGTCTATTGTCAATAGGAAAGTTTGGACATCTAGCAATGGAAAGATTTTCTTGGTGGAAAGATTTTCTACCACCAAGAAAATCTTCCTCAAACAAGGAAGGAATTGGCAAGGAAAATGCACGGGATTCTCAACCATGTTTATTGCATGATTAGACAAATCAATCATGGGGAGATTCTTTATGGCATGATTAGGCAATCAATGATGGAGAGATTTTACTGATTCTGTTTCACGGCTGGAGAAATGGCTCGAGCCATTTTTGCTGGTGGACAAAAGTCTACAAATTAACTTGTGTGGCTTACACAAAAAAGTCACCACTTTTGAGAGCAGCTACAGTCGACATATTTGAGAGAGAAAAATATTGTGTGGCACTAGTTTATTGTGTCTTGGAGATTCAATCAATCAAAGCTCTTCCAAGTTTTCTCCAAGGAGTTTGAATCACTTTCAATCTTTACTATTGAGTTGTTTCCGGTGGATTTCCGGAAGGATAATCGGAAGGCTTGAGGATTCGAGGCTGCGGCAGTCAAGCACGGGGTACGTGTTATGAATTATCGAGAACACCTGTTCAATCCTACAATGCCCCTACGGATCTTGGGAACAATGAATCACAGTAAAGACAAGCAAATAAGTGCGTAATGAAAACCAGAAAGAAAAACGAGACACAAGATATACGTGGAAAACCTCAACGTGAGGAAAAATTGCTGGAGCCACACCAGTCCACTATGAAATCGAATCAAAGAGTACAAGTCTTCTCACAATCTCTCTGAGATTGGTTTTCTCTCGCCTCTCACAATTTTTCACGCACTGAAAAACTGATCCACAATCACACTAACACACACAGCCGGCCAAAACCCTAAAAGAGGTATTTAAGGCTCTCGGTAGCGCTACAGGGAAACACCTGTAGCGCTATAGAACACTCTGTCCAAAAGTTAGTCTATAGGTAGCGCTACACCATAACCATGGTAGCGCTACACAGCCCTCTAGACACATTCTGGACTACTGCTGAAGGTTGTCTGCACCCCAACAATCTCCCACTTGAAGATAACCTGGAGCATCCGCAAACAAACAACTGCAAACCCAAATGATCTCAATCAAAACGTGAACGTAGTCATCTGAGCCCTCTTGGTGTGACTCTAGGCCCATCATCTTTTCAAGCATGAAGGCCAACTGAAGTTGAACACAACTTCAGTTTCTGAACAAGAATGACTTGGCCAACATATCGCCGGATTTCGATCCCCAAAATCTTCTCTCGGCAACAAATCCCCATCCTCCAAAAGCGAATGAATGAAATGGTACCTCAAATCAATATGCTTCGTCCTGGCATGGAACACTGGATTTTTGGCAAGGTGTATAGCACTCTGGCTGTCACTGAAAAGAACGCAGTCCTCTTGCTTCAAACCCAACTCTTCCAAGAAGCCCTTCAACCAAATCATCTCCTTTGCAGCCTCAGTCACGGCCACATACTCAGCTTCTGTCGTGGATAGTGTCACTAATTTCTGCAGACGTGAGACCCAGCTCACCGATGTTGAACCCATAGTATAGATATAACCTGTAGTGCTTCGCCGCGTATCCTGATCACCGGCAAAGACTGCATCCACATATCCCTGCACTGTCAATTTCCCTTTCCCAAAACAAAGTGTCAAATCAGTGGTACCTCTCAAATATCGCATGATCCACTTTACTGCTTCCCAATGATGTTTCCCTGGATTGCTAGCAAACCTACTTACAACTCCCACTGCATGGGCAATGTCTGGTCTCGTGTTCACCATCGCATACATCAGGCTACCCACGGCCGAGGTATACGGAACCTTGGCCATGTACTCTCTCTCTCTGCATCATGGGTGATTGCCCCTGAGAAAGTTTGAAATGACTTCCCAAGGGTGTGCCAACTGCCTTAGCACTCTGCATATTGAACCTCTCCAGAACACGTTCAATATACTCAGCCTGACTCAACCGCAAGGTCCCCTGAGCCTTATCTCTGCTGATCCTCATCCCAAGTATCTGCTTAGCTGCACCTAGATCTTTCATAGCAAACTCTGTTGCCAACTGTTGCTTCAACCTGTTGATCTCCCTAACACAGGAACCTGCTACAAGCATATCATCTACGTAGAGCAATAAAATGATGTAGCTAGCTAGACTCAAACCTCTTGAAGTAACAACAGTGATCTCCATTGCACCTTGTGTAGCCACTGCGCTGCATGAAACCATCAAACTTTCTGTACCACTGTCTGGGAGCCTGTTTCAAGCCATACTGACTCTTCTTGAGCCTGCACGCCATCTCTTCCTTGTCTTTCACACTGAAGCCAACAGGCTGCTTCATGTAGATTTCTTCATCCAAGTCCCCGTGAAGAAAAGCAGTTTTAACATCTAACTGCTCAAGGTAGAGATTTTCAGCAGCAACCAAACTCAACACCACTCTGATAGTGGCCATCTTCACAACCGCGAAAATATCTCTCGTATAATCGATCCTCCTTCGTTGGAAGCCTTTTACACCTAATCTTGCCTTGTACCTTTTCTTGCCATCACTCTCCTGCTTAAGTCGAAAAACCCATTTGTTCTGCAAGGCTTTCTTTCCAGCGGGAAGCTGAGCTAACTACCAAGTATCGTTGGAATGAAGAGAATCCATCTCTTCCTGCATCGCAGTCTTCCACTTAGCTGACTCGGAAACCTGCATAGCCTCATCATAGCACTCTGGTTCTCCACTGTCCGTCAAAAGCAAGTAATCAAGCGAAGAAATATATTTTGGATTCGGCTTGTGTACTCTGGTTGTCCTCCTCTACACTCTGACCGCTGAACTAGTCCCTGTCTCTCGGAGCTACCTCATCCAAGCCGTCCCCTCCGAAACTGTGTCTCATCTAAAGCTCTCTCCTCCGCCCGACTGCACTCCGTTCAACCCCACCGTCATCTGGAAGATCCTCCACCCCAAAGTACTCGGACGTATCTCCATCCGAGGTGGTACTCCCACTGCTCTATTTGTTGTCCCTGTCTTTGTACATCACCTTTTCATCAAACACAACGTCTTTGCTTCTAATTATCTTCAGGTTCTTGTCATCCCAAAAACGATAACCAAACTCATCTCCGCCGTACCCAATAAAGGTGCACTTCTGTGACTTAGCATCAAGTTTATCCCCGTCCTTGTCGCTAATATGCACATAGGAAACACAACCGAAAATACGTAAGTGTGAGAGATTTACCTCTTTACCACTCCAAACCTCCTCTCGTATGCCAAAATTCAACGGAATCGATGGCCCAAGATTGATCAAATATATCACAGTTGATCGTATCTCGCCCAAAACATCTTGGGCAACCCTTCGTGTATCCGCATGCTCCTAGCACGCTACCAAGGTCCCGTTCATCCTCTCTCGCAATGCCATTATGCCGCGGAGTCCTTGGAGGTGTCCTCTAAACGAATCCCGAACAGAGCGCAGCTTTCTTGAACTCCCCAACTCATACTCTCCGCCGTTGTCGGACCTCAACCTTTTCACCTTCAAACTGCTTCATTCTCAACCATGGCCTTCCACTTCTTGAAGACTTCAAAGACCTCCGACTTGTGCTTCATGAAGTATACCCATACCTTCCTCGAGTGATCGTCGACAAAGGTAACATAGTAATAAGAACCGCCAAGAGAAGACATCAGAATGGACCCCACACATCTCGTATGGACAAGCTCTAGCTTCGAACCCCGGGAGGCTCGCCGCCTTTCCAAAGCTAACCCGTTGTTTCCCGAAGATGCAATCCTCACACATGTCAATATCCACCGACTCTAAACCCGTAGCTTCCCATTCGATCGCATAGCCTTCATTCCCTTTTCACTCATATGCCCTGTCTATAGTGCCCTGATTTGAACTCTCCTTGCCGCTCGCAATCGCAAGTGTGTCGCTACCATGTGAAGTCAAGTAAAGTGTACCAACTTTCTTGCCTTTAGCCGTCACCATGGTACCGTTGGAGACTTTCCACGTGTCCCCTGTGAATGTTGATGTATAACCTGCTGCTGCAAGCTATCCAACCGAAACAAGATTCCTCTTCAACTTCGGAACATGCCTAACATCTTTCAGACACCATTTGAACCCATGCGTTGCAATCTGAACATCCCCTCTTCCCACTATACTGCAAGGCTCGTCGTCCCCCAAGTATACTTTCCCAAAGTCCCCGCTACATAGTTCGCGTAACCTCCCGTTAGCAAAGTGGCGTGGAATGAGGCACCCGAATCAATCACCCACGATTCGGCGTCGCTGTTCATGGCAAGAATAAGTGCATCGTGCACAACATGAGCCTCTTGCCCACTGTTATTCTTCTTCGGTGCTTTGCAAGTTTGTGACATATGGCCTGTCTGACCACAATTCCAACATTCACCTTTAATAGGCCGAACCGAGATTTGGCCTTATTTCCTTACCCTTGGATTTCGACCTGTTCGTTCTGATTCTGACCACCCCTGGTCTGGCTTCTGCCCCTCTGCTCAACACTTAGAGCTGAACCTGAACTACGTGAACCATCGATCGAACCCCTTCTGACCTCCTCAGTCAAAATCATACTGACAACCTCACTCAGTTTCAACTTTTCTTTCCTCGCCGAATTACATCGATGCAGCACGGCGATTGCCGCCGCCTCTCTCGGCAACCGAGACATTAACAAGGCTTGAACCTCATCATCAAACTTGATATCGACAGACGTAAGTTGATCAACAATCATATTGAACTCACTGAGATGTGACATAAAGGAAACCCCTTCTGCCATAGATAGGTTGAAAAGTTTTTTCATAAGATGTACCTTATTCGCAGCAGACGGTTGCTCATACATCTTCTTCAGCGCTTCCATAAGTTCTTCCGTCGTTTTCTCCTTCAATATGTTGTGTGTTACTGACTTGGAAAAAGAGAGGCGAATAACCCCTAACGCCTTTCTGTCAAGAACTTTACAATCATCGTCGCTCTCTGCAGCTTTCTTCCCCTTTTCTTTACCCTCCAACGGCCGGTAAAGATCCTTCTGATACAGATAGTCCTCTATCTGCGTTTTTCAAAACGCAATGTCTGACCCATCAAACTTATCGAGCTTCGATTTCCCTTCTTCTGAACCCATAGCTCCCACTGAAACCCTAGCCTGCCCGAACAAGATTAAACCCTAAATTGTCGAACAAACCCTTCCGCAACCGCGGCTCTGATACCAGTTATGAATTATCGCGAACACCTGTTCAATCCTACAACGCCCCTACGGATCTTGGGAACAATGAATCACAGAAAAGACAAGCAAATAAGTGCGTAATGAAAACCGGAAAGAAAAATGAGACACAAGATATACGTGGAAAACCTCAACGTGAGGAAAAACCACGGGAGCCACACCAGTCCACTATGAAATCGAATCAAAGAGTATAAGTCTTCTCACAATCTCTCTGAGATTGGTTTTCTCTCGCCTCTCACAATTTTTCACGCACTGAAAAACTGATCCACAATCACACTAACACACACAGCCGGTCAAAACCCTAAAAGAGGCATTTAAGGCTCTCGGTAGCGCTACAGGGAAACACCTGTAGCGCTACAGAACACTCTGTCCAAAAGTTAGTCTATAGGTAGCGCTACACCATAACCATGGTAGCGCTACACAGCCCTCTAGACACATTCTGGACTACTGCTAAAGGTTGTCTGTACCCCAACAGTACGGTGAACGAGGATTCGGCTATCGCTCTTGAGTCAATTGTGAGGATTCTCAATTGTGTAGTAAGTGCGATTGTAACTGTACAATGTTTTTTTATAGTCACTACAACAAAAGTTGGTTTCAATAGCATGCCAAAAATGCTATAGAAAGGTATATATAGCGTTTTAGCAAATGCTATATTAGCTGGCGCTATAAAAAGTCTGAGACTTTCCATAGCATTTTTGGCCTGCTATATTTTGTATGGCAATGATAGCATTTCCTACCTTTTCATAGCATTTTTGGCCCGCTATATTTAGTACATCAAAGATAACATTTCAAACTTGCTATGATTTTGCATATTTCCATAGCATTTCTTGGCTGCTATTATTTGTTTATGTTTGATAACATCCTTAAAACGCTATTAGCTGTATTAACAATATATTTTCTTTACTTTTAATTGTGTTATTTGCATGTTGTGTCTAAGATGTTTTACTAAGATCTGCAATTAGACATTACTGTTGCAAATCCCAAACACTTTTAACATCCTTAATATGACTCGAATGAGCTCATAAAACACTAAAATAAAGAATTGAATGATCAAATTAATATCCATTCATTAGCAACATGTTAAAAATATTCCATACAAACGCAAACATCTGTTCCATATCCAAAAAATGCTTGACATAAAAAATAAAGTAGTATACATCAAGGGGCTTCAACTAAGTCCAACCGGCACTAGCACATGATCATATCTCTATCTTCAGCAAAAAGCACGCAAAAAGTCACGAAACACCAATCTTCTCTTTCATGAAACCCATAGACCTACATGTACGAGAAGGAAAACATTTCAATTTGACTGAGCAATTAAAATTTTAAACCAATCAACTTTACAACAGAGTACACAGAAATATATTCCTTTACAATGTTATGTGTATAGGTAATCAAAAGTCAGCAGGCTAAGCAACAAGCAAGAGCTTCTTCAATATAGGTCATATCACTTGGCATTCCTCTACCCAAACTCTCATTGATAAAGTCCAATAGAATATGATGTACAACTGCATTTGGATCACTCGAAGACAACACAGTTTAGCAACTACTACTCCTGTTGTCGCCATCCAATCAAGCAACTTGCACTTGCCAAGAGTGTTAGTGTTCACACTCTTTAGCAACAAGGCGAGACCAAACAAACCGACAATGTAAGTGAGGCTACAAACTAAAATTACACTCAATAACCGTCCATGATCTATATAATTCGGCAGCAAAAAAGAAGAGTAGTGATCTCTTGATGTTAGCTCAAGACTATGAGAATAAAACTAGTACTTTGCAACCCCTATGCAAAAATAGCAGCCCAATAGGCAAAAAAAAGCTCCAGTAAATGCATACTGTAAATTGGGTTAACACATAGGCAACCAGATATCTGATTCATGCCAAGGTTTTAAGTCACAGTTTCGGCTACCGTAATGCATATGACCTGTGTAGGTTCATGTATTATCACTATAAGGTGAAAAGGCTCTAAGAGAACAAATTGGTTAACGCTAATCTAAAAAATGAGAAGATCAAATAAATTGATGCATGACCTCAGCAAGCAAAGCAAGGAAATCACACCAACTCAAAGCCTTACCACTGTTGAATAGATCAGGAAGAAACTTGTACCGTTACCCCGTATATGCAGTCAATATTCCAATCTGATGAGAGATCTGGTACAATGACATCAAAATGTTGAAAATTGCATCAATCAATTGCAGCCTTCCAAAACATGAGGAAATCTAAAGATTAACATGTAAGCATGATTAGATCCATATAATTCAGATCTTAGTACATCATATGCAAACATTAGCTTGAATGAGCTGGCAAATGTCTTCAACATTATTACAACAATTGTACGATAAGACCACGCCTCAATATAGGGAATTTGACTCCATACACAGGACAGAGCATTGAAAAAAACAGTTCTAGATACTCACAAGAGGTGCAAGACCATCGTCATCCAATTTATCAAAGGCTAGCTCACCCATATTAAGCTTGTTGACGACAAGTGCACAAGAAGCAGATCATCATAGCAAAACTGGAACACAAATTACAAAGAAGAATAGCCAGAGATAAAGATAGTCTCCCGTGAACCCCTTAGAGAGTTGCTTTCAGACCCTGGAACTGTAACACATTTGGGAGCTCGAAATCATGGTTTTTAATTGAACTCTTCAAAGATCATCCCCAAAAGGGAATTGACTGAAACTCGTCAAACAAATGATAGATCCAGAAATTCTGGGCATAGTAATTAAATGAATCAAATGAATCACATTCCCATAATAGACCCCGGCATCAAGGCATATAACATAATTTTTTGACAGAGGACTCGATGATTTCAATCCCTAACACAATAATCACGGATTCTTCCTACCCTGATTTCCCAATCAAACTGACACACAAAAACATTAAAAAGTTATGGTTTCATACCTGATTAGTATCAGAGAGTTGCAAAATAGACACAAAATGAGTGAACAGATTCTTGGGATGAGAAAAAATCAGACCATGTACAAGAGAGAGAGAGAGAGAGAGAGAGAGAGAGAGAACTATAATGCGAAAAATTAAGAGGGCCACTTAAGATTACTTGAGCTTTGAGCTTTGATTTCCGTGTAACCTCAACGAGATTGATACAAATACCATAGGCAATCACCAAAGTCGCAAGATCCCTGATGCATCTTGATGACACTAAGAACTTCAAGCTCTCCATTGTCCTCATGCTCATCATTGCTTTTAAGGACAAAGCCCAACCATCAACTCCGGGACCCAATGATCTTCTTAAACTAGAGAAGTACTTCACAGTTCGACCTGAGAAAGTAAGGGCAACATTGACATCAAGTCTGAAAAGTGGGTAGAATCTTTTAGCTTCCTCAACAGTGGCAATCTGCAAAAGACATAGAAGAGTCGTTTGGCGCACCAGCCAATATGTTTGAGAGAGGAAACATGGTAATATCAGACGACCAACTATGAACATTGATGTATATTTTCAAGTCAGATGGAAGCAGTAAAAAACTAGCAATTAAAGCCAGGGTTCTTTTTTTACCATACTTGAGACAAGTTCAGGCATTTAAGGATATTCTAAGCAGCAAATATGTACATGATGGAGTAAATAGCTCGTCAGCCCATTTTTCTTTCAGCCCCTCTTTCCAGAAGGCTGTGGTTAAGTCAAGAATTCATAGAGAAATTTGTGGATGGACAAGAAAATATAAGAGATTTATCTTCTTCCTCACTTTTCCCTTCCTTCAACAAATATCTGACAAATCCTTGATCCAAACACAGCTTAAAGGAAAGGCAATCCAAAGTGATTTCACTTAGCAATGCAGTTACCAGGTTATAACATGTGCCACACGGCCAAGATTGACAAAGTGACTTCTTAATGACACAAGTGGAAGGGGCACATTTTCTTATGCATGACTAGAACAATCTCTAAGGCAAAAAGCCTAACAACTACTTCAATTCAGTTTAAGAGCCGATTGAGCGAAAGGGGAAAAAAATGGAGAACCCATAATGTAGTGGCTGCAGTAAAAAGTATGGAAAAGTAATCAATAGTACCTTTACCCAGGTGGGAATTGTTGCTCCATTGATGCTGTCACTGTATGGCAGATAAGGTTTGACATCCAGGACAGGCTGTTGAATAAAACTAAAACATGATAGTGCCAAATAGAAACCAAAGAGTTTCCACTTAGTTGACCAATAAATGGAGCACTAGAAAACTTACAGTTCCATCAACCAGATCCATGCCAGAAACTAGAACTGTATGTCCTTGTACTGCCTCAACCTAAGTTTGAAAAAGAGCATGAACACCCATTAGAGATCAAAGAGGTTGAGAAATGCATTTTCTAACCTGCCAAAATATGGTAGCCCGTCACCTCAGGTAGTTGCTTAATTTAAAATATAAATATACCATGGGATGGAAAGAGCCTTATACCGCCTGCATATGTGGCGTCTAAACTATGGCATGAGAATGCTCCAACTATCTGGATGACAATGGGAACAAGTTTCTCAAAAGATCCACTAAGAGCATTTGGGGTGGGAATATTATGAAAGTCAGGGGCTTTACTTTTTTCAAGGTATTACCAGCAAATAAAAAACTTAGAAGAGTCTTGCTCCTTGTTTTGAAACAAACACAGGCACACTTCCGTTGACCAGAAAGGGTGGATTCATGACCTTACAAAATGCAATGTTACCTTTGCCACTGTAAGCCCAATGGGGCAAGGACGATGTGGCGTTCTTGTAGCAAAAACTCCCATCTTTCCACCATTCAACCTTGGTACTCTAACCTATCCCAAATCAGATTAAAAAATCCATAAAGAGTAGAACCACATACCTTTGCCTTAAACTATGAATTAGATGGATGCTTCCAAAGCTTTTCAAGATTTGTATTCAAATGAAACACATATATAATCCAACAATGATAATATTCTTTCAAACCCTCCAGAGATGTTGGAGGAACTCGAGTTGGATCAAACAGCAGCCGCGCCCTAGCAAGCGATATAAGTAAAGGTTGCCTAGGTGTCCCATTCCTAACACATCAAGAAAAATAACTTCAAGGGACTTCACTAAAGCACTTGTTTGCGCATTTGAAAAACATTTGCATGCATATGAACGTACACAAACAAAAAGGTTAGAGCACATTTGAACATAACAAGCTCCTTGTCTTCAACAGTCTTTTCCTTTTTTAACAAATACAACTGATGCAATTGCAGGCATCCGATCTTTAGTTCAATAAGGGAATGAGGGAGGGTGTTACTCCAAGAGAATAAAAGGCATGGACGGCCAGCACAAATCCACTTGTAGAATGTTAGTGAGGTACATCTGTCAGATTACTACTGGTGGGCAGCATAAGCTCGAATCCCAAACCTCAAATCTATGTGCCAAATCTGAATCCTTCCTCTCTCTTTTTTAATTAAAGCCGAATCATCCAAAATGGAACAAAAAAATTATTCTGTCGGATCACCAATATATTTTCCAAAAGAATATGAGATTAATATGTACATACACCACAAATTACCTAGTCGAGAAGCATGACCTGATGATGGCAATAGGTGCCATTGGATACGAAATTGCCTCCAATGCAAATTTTTAATTCCCAAATCCTTTTTTGCAAATGTTCACAGGAAAGCTGCATTTTTGTATAACATAACCTTCGCTCAAAGGATTTTATCCTGGAGAATATGCTTTGGAAAAAAAAAACAGAGTTCCAAGTTGAAGGTTTATTAATATGTCTAAACTAAGAAAACTGTTGTAGTCTACCCATGTTTAATTTGATTTCCGAGGGTGTCCTGGTGATCTGGCCAACAACAATGCAATTGAATACAATGGTAATCCTAGAACTACTACAACAATGAGAAGTATGATAAAATAAACACGAAGAACACTGACAGACATAGTTGTTAGAGAATAGTCCCACATTGCTTGGTTACGAAATGGAAGACCACTTAATAACGTGAGGGACCTCTCCACTCATTGTTAATTGGTTTTGAATTGAATATAAAGTTTCCACAATATTAACTCCAAAATAAAGTTCATAACCACCATACACATTCTTTATAAGGCATCTTTGTTACACACCTATGTCCAAGTATTGAGGTCATATGATGTTAAGGATTGTTCCTTCTAGCTCCATAGTGACTTTTTGTCACCCTAATCTTTGTACAAGTAGGTTATGCCCTCTTTGATATTTGTACTTCTTTGGTTTCTATAACACTAAACTACAAGGAAAAACACAAATGCCCCAATATCTTTTGAATGAATCAACACAAAAGTCCCAATAGCGAATATTTGGAATGAATCCACACAAAATCCTAGACTACCCTACAAAATTCTTTTATTTGGGCAAGAAATAGAGAATAGACCTGAACATTAAAACCCTAGAAATCAGTAGGGAACATACCAGATACTAATGGTTAAAGCCCTAGAAATCTGGTGACGACTCTCTCCGAAACTGACTGGCCGTTTGCTTCTGCTGGTGAAATGGCTTTGATTCTGCTGCCACTGCAGAATTAGGAAGAAGAAGAACGATGAAAATAAGGAGATTAGTGGGAAACAAAAGTTAATCGACTGGATAGTAGATGAAATAGAGAGGAATGAACACGCAAATCAAGATCAAAACCCTAGAATACCAGATGATAGAACCATTACCTGCAAACTGGTGTTTAGCGGAGCTACAGAAATTTACCCTAGGTCGTACGAATCGATTGAACGTGCATCAGGTTCGTTTGGAACAAAAGATTTAACATCGCACAAAATTAGACGCACAACTGGGTGTTTGGAGCAACCGGTGTTTGGAACAAATTTCTCCAAATGGGAGGGCGGGAGTTTGGAAATTTTCTGAAGGGGAGGGCGCCAAGGTTGGCGCCTATAATTTCCTGGAACGCAGAAATGCTATGGAAGAGATAAGCGGCTATTATTTCTCTGGAACTCTCTTCAAGGCTATTGAAGGGGTGTTGAAATGCTATAGTATTTTATGGCCTAGTGATTCCTTCCCTTTTAATTACAAAACGCTATATTTGCTTTCCTATTATAACATTTTAAAAAAACGTTATAATCTAGTGCTATTAAAGGCCAAATGTGTTGTAGTGAGTGCTTGATTCCTTCCCGAGAATTTTTCTCGTTTAGGGTATTTCCACGTATATTAGGTGTTCTTTGTATTTTTTATTTATTCCCTACTTATTGCTTTGTGATTTTATTTTTACACCGTAGTAGGAATTTCACATTCTTAACTTCTAAGTGTTATGAAATTGACGCTATATAAACAAAGTTTGCGCAACCTTTTTTCTTTTCTTTAGTCATCAACCGAAAAAAAACCAAAACAAAAAAGGTTTGCACAAACTAAATAAGGCACCGGAACATCGTGAAATTCTACGGCCTCTATTACCACGAAAAGCACACTTTTTTGGTTTGCGAGTACATGGAAAGAGGAATCTTGGCGAATGTTTTGTAGTTAAAGGCCGGTGTGGCTATGCTTTATCTTTACTTGCACATAACTGGGTGCCTCCCATAATTCATAGAGATATACCGACAGCTCAGCTACGGCATTGTGCTGACGATTGGAGACGTTCATAATGTAGAGCTTGTTGAATACTACAAGTGTACCAAAAATCATCTTGATCGGATATCGATAAGTGCGCCATTGGAACATAAATACCTTGAAAAGAAATGGAACACAAATGGACACAAACACTGGATCCGAACCATTGAACACATTTTTTTTTCAAGTTATTTGTGTTCCTATGTGGCACTTAATGATATCCGATCAAGTTGATTTTTGGTACACTTGTAGTACTTGACGAGCTCTACGCGGTGAACGTATTCGATCGTCGGAATGAAGCTAGAACAGGAGCGCCGTGGGGCTGCACAGCACCCCTTGGTTCCAGATATATCGAGCAATAGTGTTTAATTTGTTGCAGGCCCATACAGATTTATTGCTCCACGTACTTTAATTAGTAGTTCTTTGGAAAATTAAAAAAATAGAGCTCCTTTAATGTGCATCTTTACTGTACTTATTTTGCAGTGCAAAAATGATATATACACTCCCCCTCAGCCACACCCTCTCTCACATGGGGTGTGGTCCCCACATGTGGGCCCCACACCCCATGTGAGAGAGGGTGTGGCTGGGGAGGGAGTGTATGTATCATTATTGTTTGCAGTGAAGGCCATACAAATTGCAAGTATATCGGTACGATTTGATATTGAATGAACACCTTTAGGTTTCACATTACGCGTTACATTCCTTAGATTTTGGAAATTTTTTGGTTAATTCTGTTAGAGCGGGAATTGAACTGGATCAAGAACGAAGCCAGGATTCAAATTTGGAGGCGGTACCCAAAAAAAAAAACAGTATAGTCTTTCCATCTAAAGATGAATGTTTGATTAGTAAACCGAAAACTTAAAATTGGTGGGAGGTTATAAAGCAAGATAATAATTTTTTGGTGAGAGGTTAGGATCAGGGGTGGCCAGTGCCACCCCGTCCCTCTTAAAAGCTCCCATCCCTGAGGAGGATGCAAGTTAGTTCTTCGAAGCTAGATATTTGTCTCTCTCGTTCTCTCTTTTAGGTTTGTAATCAAGGACATAGTTAGAATTTTTAGACATTAATGTCAAATACCTAAAGCCATGTTCATGAAATGGATTTTTTAATACTTTTCTTGGCCTATAGACTATTTGTTTGTTTCTTCTGTTTGCATTTTAGTGTTTGTACTGTGGATGCTTATGAGCCGTGTAATTTGTATTTACTTTTGTAATTATAAAACACATTTCTTCACCGTAAAAAACCACTCTGTATATATTTTCAATTTCAATTTCTTTTTTTACGTTATTTACAAAAAATTTAATGGCTATTTTGTAGTGAAGGAGAAGTAGGACAGGAGGATACAACACGGTGCAAAGCACCCGGACGCACAACACCCCCGGTCCCTTCCACCAATACGAAGGTCCCCAAAGATCATGGAACAAAACAGAGTTGGAAAAAGATTGGGCATGTGGATTCCATTTGTTATGAAATTTTGTGGTCGTGTGTTATGAATTCATGAGGTCTAATTTCTGTATAAGCATCAAATAACCTAGCAACAATTACTTTTAGTGCACGGGTCATGATCTACTTTGATAACTCTGTATTCGGAGCAACAAATCGACTCATTTGGAGGGATATCCATTGCAACCCTTACAAGTTGGGGGGTCCAATTATAATTGGAGCCCTTTGTTGGGAAGAACAATCCTTAACTTTCGGGTTATCCATGTAGATTGAGAAGGAATTTACCGATTACTGGAAAACAATGCCCACGTAGGGCAAGAGTAAGAAAAGTTCCACGCAGAGAACAAAAATATGCATAAAAGGAAATAACCTAGAACTAAACAGAATTGAAAAAAAAAACAGGAAATGAAATATGAATCTGAAACTTTACCGGATACACCGGCAAGCTCCAAACTTCAGATCTCCAAACTCTGAACTCTGAAACTGAAGTCCTGATAAGGAGGCTCTTATTCTCCAAGAATTTCACTTGGATCAATTTTATTTCATGGATGGTGGCTATTAGTAAAGGGCATTGAGTCATGTGCAGGTCACGTGTTTGTATTAAGTCGGTTAATACTAGTTAAGTCGGTTCAGTAGTTAGTTAGGGAGTAGAGGAGTATAAATACAGATTGGCGGTGGCTTGTAACTGCATTCATTGAGAAAGGAAATACAAAACATTATTAGTTCTTCTTCTTTCTGCTATATGCAATAGATTAGGGTTTTCATTTCATCTGTATTCTTGATTTCATCATGGTATCAGAGCATTAGAGACGAAAGTCCAGACGATCCAAAGGCATTGTTGATTTCGTCTGTTTTCAATTGCAATCGATCAAATTCTTGTTCAAGATCTGTCGATTTCAAAAACCTCAAATGGTGATTTCGTCGAGTTCTTCGGGTACCACGAGTACGGTAACTCTACCACCTTCACTCGCATTTCTCGTTTCGAACTTTCATTCTTTCGTGAACATAATGTTAGATGGATCGAATTATCTTTTGTGGAGGGTACAAGTAGAGAATGTAATGACAGCAAATGGTTTCTTTGAGTATCTGGATGGTACAGTTGAGTGTCCATCTCCTACAGTTCGTAGTAATGAAGGAGTTACAAGCCCTAATCCAGATTTTTTGATGTGGAAACTTATTGATAATCAATTGCTTGCTTGCCTGACGGCAACTTTGTCTCCAACTACTCTTCCATATGTGCTAGGGTTAAAACATGTTCAACAGATTTGGGAATCATTGTCAAATAGGTATAACTCTCTGTCTAAGAATCATGTGCAAGATTTGCGGTGTAAATTGTATAATTTGACTAAAACTTCCACAATGGAAGCATAGATTGACACTGTGAAGGAGTGTGCTCAAAAATTAGAAGCAGCAGGAAGTTCTATGAATGATGAGGACTTAATTTTTCATCTTTTAAGAGGTTTGCCAAAGGTCTTTAATGGTTTTAAGACTGCTATAAGAACCAGGGGTGTCAGAGCTATGTTTGATGAAGTGGTTACCATGCTAAAAAGTGAAGACCTTCAACTACTTCAAGAATACACACCAGATTCTGATGTTTCAACAGTGTTGGTTGCTACCCATGCCAATAAATCTAGTCAAGGCACTCAGAATGTCCAAAATGGGCAGACACAGATGTTTGTGCCATCTGGTTTTCCTATTGGTGCTCCTCAATATGGCATGCCACAGCCTCCTAATTACCCTGTCCATTCTCAGTCTCAGTTTGGTCAATCAACACAGTTTGGACAGCAGAACACACCTAATGCCTTTCTCCCACAACAACAGTTTTTCTCTCAGAATAATAGGGGTTCCAACAGAGGGAGAGGTTCTGGATTCAGAGGTTCTAGATTTTCTAGGGATCCATGTACTATATGTGGAAGAAATAGCCACAGTACTGAGTTTTGTTACTACAAAGCTTCTTATCAGAATCAGAATGGTCCACCATTGAATGGTACTCAGATTCAGAATGGTCCACCATGGACTAGTGCTCAGAATCAGACTGGTACACCATGGAATGGTATGCAGATTCAGAATGGTACAACATGGAATGGTGCTCCATGGATGTCTGTTCCACCATGGCAAGCACCTTGGATGTTTCCTCAAGGGATTCCTATGTATCAAGCTGGATATCCTGGTATCAAGGGGACTTATCCTGTTTCATCTCAGCATCAGTCTTCAACAGGCTCATCTGGACAGTTTGGTACATCTGTCTCTTCTATTGGCCCATCTAATCCAGCTCAAGCTCATTTCACTGGAGCTTGTGATATGTCTTATATGTCTTCAGGCCAACCTTCTTTTCAGTCTCAACAGAGTACAGCTGCAACTACAAATCCATCAAATGCTCCACAATGGTATTTTGATAGTGGAGCAACACATCACATCACCAATAGCTTGCAAAATCTGGAGATTGCACAGCCAGCTGCACCTTCTGATGGAATAATGGTTGGTAATGGATCTAATGTTCAGGTTACACACACTGGCCAAGGTCTTCTTCCTACACCTTCTAACCATTTTCTCTTGTCTCATATCTTACATTCTCCACATATTTCTCATAATTTAATTTCTGTTCATCAGTTTGCAAAAGACAATAATTGTTTGCTGACTTTTGCCTCTGATGGGCTGATTATACAGGACAAGGACACCCTTCAAATACTGTTCCAGGGGCCTTGTCACAAGGCATGGGCCGTAGTGCAAGTGGTAAAAAAGAATGGTATAACAAGAAAATTCAAAGTAAAGGGTTAGGCCTTTATTTAACCATGATTGTAGCAAATGGATGTTGATTTGGTTTATGAGTGGAGAAAGTCTTAAGCTTGTTTGATATTATATTTTTATTTTTATTTTAGTAGCGGCAGGAACCGGTAGCACCGTAGTAGCAGTGTACTAAAAAATGAGTGATGGGAATAATTTTAAAGTACATAAGATTACACGGTTGTCCTCGACGTGTTTTCATATGAGGAGTGTGGGCTCGGTTTGTTCTGTTTATATGTACTTATAATTTTTAGAATTTGTCGACCCATCTTATATATAAGTTCTAAGTGGGTTAGCAAGGTGGGCGGATTTGGGTTTTTGAGAAGGACTCAAATTATTCTTTGCAGTCTGAGATTAAAGCTGAAGTTATTTTGTCTCGTTTAGATTTTTTGAAAAATCTTTGGCTGTTGAGGGTCTATTCTTACCGTTAAGAATCTTCAACAAAACAAAAGAACTTATTTCTGAAACGGGTGGTTGAGAAGCGACTGCATATTGCATTTGTTCGTTTCCATCTTTAACAATTACTCTTGCCTCAATGTTTGAATAACTGTGTACCGTAAAATATTTGTTTTACAAACACATTAATCACACCAAGTTACTGGAAGACAGAAAGAACTTTGAATGATAAGCACACCAAAAGGTTTACGGTTGAAAAATCTATAAATTAAAGATTAAAGTCAAAATCAAATAGATTGTTTTTTTTGGATAAAAACGAGTAGGAACAATATGCCAAACTAGCTTTCAAAGTCTTGCATTTGTTACTGTTAAAAGAGTCTTTTTTGGCGATTTTATGACTCGGTCGCAACCGGTAAAGGAAGTCCTATTAGGAAAGTCTTTTTTATGCAAGTCCTTTTGGGCATTGCAAAAGTCAAACGGTTATGTTTTTTTAATGTTGGACATGTTTATGCTTCACTCTTGCTTTGGCAAAAAAGAAAAAATTGGTTTTTGGTTTTTCCGTTTTATTTTTATTCAAATTTTCGTGGTTTATGGATATCCGAAACGTACAAAATTATGGTTGAAACTAAATTTTTTTTTTAATAAATCCAAAATTAAACCAATAAACTGGTTTATTTTCGGATTTATTCAAAAAAATATTACTTTTGACCATAATTTTATACTCGTTGGATTCGTTTCGACAAGATGAATCCATAAACCACAAAAACTTGACGTAAAACTAATAAATGCAAAAAAAATTTGAATAAAGACAAAACAAAAAAACCAAAAAACCAATTTTTCTCTTTTTTGCCAAAACATGGTACTCCCACCAAATATGGACCCTGCTTCGATTGAAATTTATGTTAATCACAGTTGTTAGATCAAAATTATTCACAAAAGGATCGGTATATTGCTAAAAACGAGATGATTTTATTATTTTCTAAAAAGAAACGTAGTTTTTTTTTTTTTTTTTTTTTTTATCGGCAACAAGTTTACTAAAGAAACGTAGTTTTTTTTTTCTAAAAAGAAACGTAGTTTTACTTACCGCACAAATGGGTATACATACGTACCATTTAATACGATAACACTTAAGGAGTATGTGAGAGAAAATTTATTTTTAGCAACTTAGATTTTAATACTTTTATGGATAATTGACTTTTAGCAATTGGTGCTAAAAATGGGAAACTGGGCTTGATATCCACCCTAATTTTTGTTAAATGTTTTGCCACAAACTCTTACTCCTAAAAGCACCAAAGTGATTTTAGCGACTTGGTTTTTTTAGCAAAAGCAGTGAGAAAAAAATTGACTTTCAGAAACTTAGCTTTGAGTTGATGGAAAACAAATTGGCTTTAGTAACATTATAGAAAATTGACTTTTAGCAATTGATGCTAAAAAAGAAAAACTTGGTGCATATATATATATATTTTTGTAGTAATTGTGAACGGGTCTCATGAGATCTATGCCATTCAATTCATCAAAGGGCATAGGTATGTGCCATTCTGGAACCTAGTGCTAGACGGGCAGACTGTGCCTGAATTCTTTATGTTTGAGAAATTCTGCATCTATTTCAGCAGGTGATATAAGTAACAGAAACAGAATTTTGTTAGATGAAGCCCAAGCCATTTGGGCAGTAGACAAGCTTTTTGGCCTTAGCTATGATGGTGATGAGGATGAGGTCGTAAGCAAGATTGCTGAGATGGAAGCCCTTAACAAGGCAAGGGCCGATATTAATATCTAATCTTCTCCATAGGGGTTGCTTCAGATGCTTTGTGGGTTTTGCTTTTGTTTTCTTTTGGCTTGTGAGGGTTCTTGCTTTCGGGTTTGTTTGAGGGTAGTGTGGTTTTTTCTCTTTTGTGTGGTGCTCTTTGGTTTTGTGCTTCTCTTTGTTTGGGTTTTTGGTTTTCGTCTTGATTGTTTGGTTGTCTTCTTGTCAGCCTTCCAATCTCTTGGGTCTCGAGAGGCTCTTTTGCTTTCTCTGGCTCCGTTTAATCTTGTATCTTCGATATTTGATTAAAAAAAGTTTTGATCGGTAATCGATAGAATATCAAAAATTAAAATTTTGGTTTATTAAAGGAAAGATCTAATTCTATCAAATAATCTTACAGTTTAATTGTCCATTACTTTCCTTCTTATAAGTCAAAATTCAATGTTGAAATACCTATCGATATTCGATGAAACTGATTTTTTACTTAGATATTTTATAAGATGAACGGTTCAACTTACTACAATAAATGTAAAGTGGAGTCAACAATGGCAACGGCGGAAAATCTACGGTTTTCACTGCCAGCGGAAAGTATTTAAACATTGTAGCAACAAATACTAGCAACAATTTCGTTAGTCAGTGGGACATGATCAGTTTTCAAAGGAAACCGGCTTAACTGCAAAGAAATTGGTGCAGTTCAATCACAGCTTTTCATCATAATAAGTCTAGACCATTAAAAATACTTTTAGAAATATGCGATTACACGGACGCTCCTCTGAAGTCGAAAAGTGGACTACAGACAAAGTGGATTCTCGTCATAACCCTGTTTTTGGCTCAATGAATCAACTCATTTAGAGGATCAACCACCCTGCCGACTAGTTGGGGGCCAATTAAAATCGGAGCAAAACTTTGCATGAAGTTGCCCAACACAAGTATTATTGGTCCAAGAATGTTACAAGTTATAACTATACGTACGTTAGGATATCCAACAATTTTTTTCTTTTTTCATATTCCAGGGTTTATACGTTATTGGATTTTGCCATTAAATCATTGCCATAAAGCTCGAAACAACAAACGACTATGGTACGATTAATTAATTGGTGATATATATTTACAGATTCACTATAACATCATTATTTAATATAATTCGTTTTCAACTTCATTTTTAATTTACAAGATTCACTACAATTTCATCATTTAATTTGAAAAATACAGAAAAGCAAAAATAGTAGCTCAGAAATATGAGTCTTGAACCCAAACATTTGTCCTGATGAGGAGGCTCTTATTCTGAAAGAGATGAGATTACTTTCATGGATTATGGCCCCACGGCAAATCGCGCCTGCGCAACTTCGTAAGTGAAAACTCTGTTCAACAAGACACGTCGCACGTCAATAATGACATTTCTTTAGCAAATAAAAAAAAGAAAAAATCACTAACGAGAGAAGGAAAAAATATCAAATTTGACATGGTTTTATAAAAGTATCCGAAAATGTTCTTGTTTAGGCATTCCAGACGAGACAAAAAAATCCCAGTAATGACTAACACTACTGAGAATAGTTCTCCAAACTGCTACAATACAGTCCCCTAATATGGAGATGTACGCTATGAAATTTCTTGAATCGCCTTAAATTCACAACGTTTTGTGTAAAACAATTCACAATATATGTAGAAAATTCATCACGTTTGTATAAGAGATTCACAATGTGAAAATGGGTTGATCGTTTCGTTTAAAAAAAGACAATCTGGTAACATATATAGAAATGTTACAACGTCAAGGATATTGTCTTGAATTTGTGCAAATATTATTTGTTCATGTACCAAATTACGAATTCAAGGATAATGTTACGAATGCATATCAAAGCATTATAAAATTCTATTCATCTAAGGGTGCATATCGTGTCCAATCATATAAAGAGTAGGTATTGTAGCATTTTCTGTTATTTTTGGATCAGTGAATTATTAATAGATAAGAGGGAGAAAACAAGAACATTTTTGGATCAGTGAACATTTTTGGATCCGAAGTCTGGAGCAGTTCTCTAGCAGCCACCTGAGAAGCCAAGAGAAGGCACTACAACAAAATGGGGATTTAGGGGCACTTTTTAAAGGGCACTTCTTTTAAATTGCCCTATCAAGTTACTAATGAGGCACTACCTTTTAAAGTGCCCCATTTGATTGTACCTAATGCGGCACTTGATCTCAATCCAAATTTTACATATTTATTTTATTTGTGGTAATTTTGACGGGGCAGTTGCTGGTGCCTCTAAAAACTGGGTCTAATGGGGCAGTTTCTTAGAGACATAATACTACGTCATTTTGCTATCTATTTTTTTCACTTCCTTTTTTCTTTAGCGGCACTTGACTGGACCTGATTTAATTATCAATTTAAAATACTTAATTATGTTTTTGGCAATCTGTTAAGGCACTTTTAATTGCCTCAAAAGACATCCTCCCAGAGCTATTAGGGCATCTGTGCCGCTATGCCTCAAAAACTTATAGATATGTTAAATAACCAATACACGACGTCGTTCTTCAAATATACTTTTGATCAAGGTTTTTTTTTAAGCTCGATCAAGCTAAAAAATTACATGAATGATTTAATCAACAAGCACAACAAAATTAGCGATCTCGATTGTCATGATTGTGTCGTGGTCACGTGGCTACTATTCATTCAACTACGGCACAAGACTCAGTTTACTAAAATACATTTTTATTAAATAAATTGAGTTGCCAAGTGCCATAATAAGGAAAAAAAATGACGATCCACACCGTTCACTTTGTTTGTCTTGCTATTTTGATCACTCTCGCCAAATTTGAAGTTTATCGGGTATTGAAAGCCCTTTCATCGGGACGTTGATCAATTATCAACCGACAATTTGTCTCCTTCGATAAAGTACGTAACGATAATTAAATCACTTCATTTTTTGCATGGAGGATATAATCACTCCCACTTAAAAATATAGACGGTTCCGATTCGAAAAAAATTGCTCTGATGGCCATCGAGTCATGCATTATAGGACATTATCGCTCTTAGATGCACCGAATGTGAACCGATCAGGTGGTTGCCGACATTTGATCACCACCGTTTTCGGGAAAAATGATAGAATTGATAAGATATGAAATCGTAACGGTTTAGATCGAACATTCGAGAAATCGAGTCTGCACCTGCCTTTCAATCATATACATCGAACTTACTTGGTTCTGAACTAAGCTATTATGCTATAGGATAATGTACGCTAGCCACACGATCGCAACACAATTATGACGATCCAAACCGTTCACTTTGTTTGTCTTGCTGTTTTAATCACTTTCGCCAAATTTGATGTCTATCGGGTATTGAAAGCCCTTTCATCGGGACGTTGATTCATTATAAACCAAAAATTTGTCTCATTCGATCAAGTACATAATGATAATTAGTTTACTTCATTTTTTGCATGGATGATATAATCACTCCCACGTAAAACGTAGACGGTTCCGATTCGAAGAAAAATACTCTGACAATTAGCTTACAATTGAACATAATAATTACACAACATAAGCACACTAAACAATTAATTTCCTCCCAAATACTACTTTTCCCTCCCAAATACCTTACTCCCTCCATTCCCCAAAATTTCCCCAAATTTTTTCACGGGAAATTTTTTAAACTCCCTCCATAAACCAAAATCAGCAAATCTCCTCCCTCCACCACTCCTGACCTAAGTGACCTAATTCTAAAAATCCCCAAAAAACTGCAAATCTCTTCGGTCCTCTCTCTTTCTCTCTCTGCTAGTCCCACCAGGCGACCACCGTCCTTGCGTATACCCTGCCGCAACTCTCAAGTCTCACCGCACGACGCCATCAATTGGTATGTTCCTCCTTCCCCCCTCCCTGTCTTGCGCCCCTTTCTCTCTCTTTGCGAATCAGTCAAGGTCCTAGGAGAAGAACTGCTGGTTATGATTTTTGAACTTAACTCTCAGCGGTTAGTCGATTTTAAGTTTGAAATTGGGACTAATTATAGGTCATTTGGTTTATTTCAAAGTTACTTATGATTGTGAATTTGTTTCAAAACGTGGGTTGACTATTGACCCTTCATTTGGTTTCTTCATGAGAGGAACATGGAATCTTATCATTTGATGATTAATGGGAATGCAGGAAATGGTATGGGTGACGATGGGTTAGGATTGTTTGAACAGATGAGGGAGCTGGGTTTGCAACCAACTGGGCAAACTTTTCTTTGCGTATTATCAGCTTGTGCTAGTGCTGATGCTATGGAGGAAGGGTTTCTACATTTTGAGTCTATGAAAACCGAATACGGAATTTCTTCTCGAGTTTGTTGAACCTACTAGCTTATATATTTGTACTAGAGAGAAAATATTATAGATCTTTAGTACTAACACCCAAATGCTTTTCTTAAAGAGATCGCCAAGATCAACTGAAGGAATTTTGAAGTTAGTAAAAAAAAAAAAGGATTTTAATCTGTTAATGGTATTTGGTATTAATTTGGAGCTGTGAAAAATAAAATTTGGGTTTCATTTAATTTTAGTTTCTCGTAACTTGTAATTGCCTTGGCTATTTATAAGCTTGAGGCAAGAGATGCTCAATGTGCAGTTGTGCACCATAGTAATGCTTTCGTTTTCTTTCTCCTGCTTTTGGAGACTTATTTGTTACATTTATATTGGGGATGGTTTATGCACTTTTAGTACAAGTGAGCTTGTAACCATGAAAAATTGAACTTGAGTTTATTGGCGTGTTGCTTCAAATAAGCGAGGCCGTATTTTTATTCATTGCTAGGTATGAGAGAATATTAGATTTCATACCTTCACGACTGTTTGGTAGCAGTGTGAACGAGATTTAAACTTTGTTGTGGAAGTTTATGTCTAATGTACGCCTTGTCCTTGTTTAATTCCTGTGTTAAAATGATTGAAAACTTAATGGCTAAAACAGCTGGGCCTTCTGTTTTTTCATTTAAGGGCCCTCTATTTGTACTTTTGATTGGATGTTATGTTTGTATGGAAAATACATGTTACTGCAGTTTGATAAATTGTTTGATTCATATCCTCGTCCTTTGTGGTTATTGGTTAAGGACATGAATGTCATGTATGCATACTGTATGTAGACACAAGGTGTCAAAAATGATGCAAATTGAATTGAGACACAGTGAGATATCTATTTTTTTGATCAAGTAACAAAATGTGACATGGGTATTCTTGCTTGTTCTTGTGAAACAATAGCAGCTTTCTTTATCTGCATCTGGGAGTGCAACTGCAAGATAGAACCTTAAGTTACTTCAGAAGAAACAGGACCCTCTCTACTTACTGCACATATTTTGAATTAAACCTCCACCTTTAAGCTTCCCAGTTTAGCATGGATTTGAATGGTGTTTCACATAATAAGCCCCCCCCCCCAAGAGAGTTCCTAAACATAGGATATACAACTATGTTAGGTTATGTTTATATTAAACCCCTTCTGCTGTTACACTAATTACTCCATCCTTCTGGGGAAAGAAGACTTTTGAGCCAAACTTCTCCTCGCGTAGACAGCATGGTCTTTGAATACTATTGATTCCTTAAAGTCTATTTTTTTTTTGAATAGTCTCTGACCTCAACTTTGTGTTATTCTTAATTCATTAACATGTTTTTAGGTCATGGCCCCTACTACTCGCAATAACAACATTTTGAGCCACTTTTTGGGAACTATAGCAAGAAATGGGAAGCATGCGCCTCTCCACTATAAGACTTGGCACAAGATGCCTGGAGTTTACAAGGATGACATGTTAGCATTGGTATTGGTAAGTTTGAATTTAGAGTACATTACATCCTCAAAATTTTGGACTTGTTAGCTTGCTAATATGTATCATAATCTATAATATTGTGGATTTGTAGCAAAAGTTTGATATACCTCCTGGTCACATGGATCTTGAAATCAATTTCGAAAAAGTGGAGGAACTGGAAGGCTACGGTGAAGAGTAAAAACTTTGATTCTAAGCTACCCATTGAGGAGCAAATACATAGTCCTCCTGATCGCGTACAAGCAGATCAATGGAAAGAACTTGTTAAGTATTGGCATGAAGATGCGAAGGTACATGATCTTTAATCTTTACCAATTTTGGTTATCTCAAATTTTTTCCGTACCTCATGAATACCTTTTTTTGTTTCAGAAAGTTAGTGATAAAAACAAGTCTAGTCGAGCAAGGCAAACTATCATTTACAGGATGGGCAAAACTTTTCTTTGTAATAAGAGAGGCCGTTTTCAAACATTCCTAGGTAATCTTATAAATTTGTAAACTATTTTAATCGTACTAGAATAAAAAATTTATGCAATATGAGATTATAAACTGGTATGCACTCAGCAAAAAGCTCGGCTATGATCCATCGCGTGCACATGTGTTAGATTGCATTTGCTTCACAAAGAAAGGCGTAGTCTCAAATAAGGAATTGGGGAAAAATGTTGTGCGTATCAAAAACTTTTTCTATGCATAAACTTTTGTTCGTTGTTAGATTCCGAGAATAACGTAAATGACCAATATTGTCTTGTTTTTACTTTATTTTAAAATAGTAGACTTAAAAACCGCGTATGTGGTTTTGTTTTGATCAGGTCAAAGATGATGATGGTTGCTTTGTTGAATGATGAGATCAATTGGAAGATGTATGGTAGAGAGAGTTATGCCACATGGATGCTGAACTTAAAACTTTTGTTATGTTTGTAGTTGTTTTTGTATACCATGGCATCTTGAATGGTATTGTTTTTAGATTTTTGATGAGAACTTTAGTAAGTTTCTATTTCATGTTCTTAACAGATTTCTATGAAGTTTTTTTTTTAGGTTTTGGATCCTTAAGAAGTTTGTTGACTCTCTTTTGTGAAGTTAATGACTATGGCTTATTTTGTTTTGGTCATTGTTGGGATACATATTGCAAGGAATTTAGAGTTTCTTTTATTGTGATTGCTTGAATATACTGCATTCAAAAAATGCCCTGAAAGGTGTTGTGAACACTTTAAAAGGCAGTCAAAAAGTGCAGTAAAAACGTTCCTCTTGACCTCACAGATTGTGGTTTATGCGGCACTTTAGAATGCCCTAATAGCTCATTAAAAATAATTTTTGAATTTCTGTGGCAGCACTAGAAAATGCCTCGATAAGTAGTATATGCGGCACCTAGAAGTGCAGCAAAAGAAGTTTCTTGAGGCTCCTTAAAGTGCCTCATTCGAATGCCTTAATAAGTATTTTAGGTGGCACCTAAAAGTGCAGCATGAAAGAGCTATTGAGGCTCCCTAAAGTGCCTCATAACAAGTGCCGCGTTACCCCTATAGCTGCATCGATACAAGCGGCACTAAGGCGTAGTGCCTCAACAGTTAAAATGCCCCAACAGGTCCCCTATTGAGGCAGTTTTGAATGTCCCATAAAGCCTTTTTTGTTGTAGTGAGGGTACAGAACAAAAGGACTTTCCAAACAACAGAAAGCATTTTTATTGCCATTTTTGCTCAAGCATAAACGACAGGTGATGTAGGGTTCATGCATGTCCTTTTAGGACTTAGGGGGGGTGCTGTGCATGGGATGCACAGCACCGTGCTGTGCAGCCCTACGGCGGGTCGCGCCGGCATTTTTTTGATGATCGGAGGCATTCACCACGTAGACCTCGTCGAATACTACAAGTGTAGAAAAAATCAATTCGATCGGATATCTTTAAGTACCTCATCGGAACACAAATAATTTGAAAACAAATGGAACACAAATGGACACAAACACTGGATCAAAACCACTTTTTCATGTTATTTGTGTGCCGATGAGGCACTTAAAGATATCCGATCGAGTTGATATTTGGCATACTTGTAGTATTCGACGAGGTCTACGCGGTGAACGTCTCCGATCGTCAAAAAAATGCCGGAGCGGCGGCGCCGTGGGGCTGCACAGCACGGTGCTGTGCATTGGGATGCACAGCACCCCCCCAGGTTCCGTCCTTTTATACCCAAAAAAGTTATAATATTAAGAAGACTTGGGCAACAAGAATAGTTCAAAGACACTGGTTTCTTGACCCACAAGAAGACTTGGTCTCAGGGACGGAGGGTAAGAGACTCTAAGGTGGCACCTCCGGATTCAAAAAAAAAAAATGATTTTTGTATTACAAGAACAATGTTATTCTTCAAAATACGTATAGATAAAAAATGTGAAAGAAAATTCTTCAAATTTTAAAGAAATGTATTTTAAAGGGTTTGGCGTTTAACTAAGATATGTAGCAAGGGGCAGCGATCTGAAATGTACATGAATCTGGTTTAAGACAACGTCTGCGCGCTTGTTTAATGTTGTTATATATCGTTTCTTTCTTTTTAATTATATTTTTTCAACGTTACTGGGGCCAGGGTTCGGGGAAGACCTAATTGTGGACGTTTTTTTTGGAAAAAAAAATATTTTTCCGATCGAGGTTGCTTGGCTTCTTTTAATTAAGTTCGGTTTTGTTTGTCAAGTTTATATTTAAGCCGATTTCTTTGACATAGCATTTGACACAACAAATATAAAACACTCATTTTAGAGAGTCTCACACAAATGATCGAAGCGCGTTATATATAGGTTCTTGAATTTAAAGATTCAGATTTTGTCGACCCCTCTAATTATATATAGTGTATTTATGAAGGTTTTCCCATTCATATATTTATCGACTATTTTGTTGCTTTCCTTTCAAGTATCAAAATGTCGTATGATTTTGACAATTGATGCCACTATGGTTTGAATATTTGTACCCTAAAAGATGGACTTATCAACCTTTTTAATAGTTTTTGAGAACTTAGAGTTCTAAATTACAGTTGTTTTTTCTAATTTGTGATCGTTATGATTGATTAACTTATATCTGTGATATTATGTTTTATAAAATAAATGGGCTAGCTTGTTGGAAATATTAAATGAAGTATTGTTATTAGTAGGCCGAGCTTGAATTTATAAAAGTCTTATTATTATTTATTTTGTACAAATCATAAATTTGGCCCGAACCCAGCCCAGCACTGTGTAGGTATACCTGCACCGCTGGTAGGAAATGACCAGGAAAGGAACAGTACGCGTATATACCAAACTTTGAAAGTCTTCCATTTTT